>WJSG01026372.1:0-33551 GCA_016618145.1 Sanghuangporus lonicericola | reverse complement strand
CACCGTCCATGAGCACGCCGGAGGCCACTCTGCCTTCGGCCCCGACGACTCCCAAGGTCTTTGTTGGCCTTCCGTCCCAGTCGGTCCCCGTCAGCGCGCCCTCTGCACCAGTCACCGAGCCCACGCTCCCGGTCAACGCGCCGTCCACGCCATCTGCGGGCACTCCTTCGCCTCCCGCTGTGAGTCTGCCATCCACCCCTTCGGTCGGTGTGCCCTCAGCACCCTCGGCTTCGGCTGGGGTGCCGTCCGTCCCCGTCGGCGCGCCTTTTGCGCCAGCCAGCGCACCGAGCGTCAGCACTCCCTCTGCACCGGCGGTTGATGCGACGTCGAACATCCCCGCGCTGCCCGTCTCCAGTCCCGCCGCTCCTACCAAGAGGGGTGATTATCACCCTCACGCTCTCCGCGCCCTGGACTAAGTTGTCCTCTGTTCGATGGGCAGCCGCAGCGCAGCGCGTTGCGCATGGGAACGTACTGTTCTCTCGCAATCATTAGAATGGATCCTGGCGATCGGATAGCGCGCTGCATGTATCTTTAGAATGCCTGCGCAATACATACACTCCAAAACATAAGCAACTTCATCGTCGTCTCCTCACGTGTGCCCCACCGTCTTCGACGTCGTGCGCGAGGTTAAGTCCTCGAGTTCGGTAAAGCACTGAGATTGCCTTGCTAGGCTTCCTGCGCCACCGGTTCGCGTGGCTGTGCATACCCGACTACTGTAGAGTTCCTGGACTACGAAGTAGGTAAGGTCTTGTATGCATTCGTCACGCTGCATGTTACGGTAACACTTCTCACGCTGTCACGCCCGCGCCGCGCTTCCGAGGGTGTTCGTGATCCCGTGCGGCCCGTTGTTGAACGCCATCAATTCCCACGATCCCGCTCGCTTATATAGTACGTCCCGAGCGTCTCTGTCAGCCGCGTGTTTTGTTCCTCCCCATCATCGTGATGCCTGTTATCCCTCGTCCGAGTTACCTGAGATCTGCTCGCGGTGAGTCCGCTTCTCCTGGTCGAGGTGTTTCAGGCTCGAATCCTCCCGCGCCCAACGTTTCGTCTCTCGTCTTCCCCTCGCCTGATTCACGCGCAACTTGGCACAAACACCGCCCAGGACCTTCCGAATGTCCGTCCCAAGTCTCGAGTCTATCTGCCGTGCCGTTCGCTCGATCTCAAGCTATCAAGATCGCCCTACCGCTTTTCACAACCTCTAGGCCCTTCGCCCTCTCGAAGAAGCAGTTCCGCGCCCCTCATCACGCAACTCGACGAGCATATTAGGAGGCCGTGTCGAAAGGACGCTGTCAACTTGCGAGAGATTTGGACAGCTGGTAAGGGAGCTATCGCGTCGTCGATTGGCTGCCCTCAGCAGGTTAGTGCTCACACAATGTTTGTGTCGTACCTCCCCCATTCCTCCCCCGCATCCCGCCAAATTTCGGGCATCGTCACAACATCTTGTCGTCTTTTGCTGTGCCAATTTGCGGGAGCTCGCGACCTCCCGTTGCCGAGCTGTTGCGCCACCATCCTCGAGGCTCCTATCCGGGCAAACAGAATTTGACGCGACCTGACGCGACCTGCCGCGACGTGATGCGCCGCGTCAGTTCGCGTCACGTCGCGTCAACGTTGCGTCCGGGGATCTCTCCCTGTGCTTCACTCGTCTCCGCACAGGTCCAGCTTGGGCTCATAAGCAAAGTACACACTAATAGAGACTAATCGTGTTAAACATGTTTACTCGAGTCGAATACACGGCGGCGTACCCGGTGTCCCGCGCCGACATCCGCGCGTCTCGCGCGCGACCTTTCCTCTTTCGTGAGCTCGTCACAGCTCCTCCGCTTGGCCTCCTCGCCTGGCTTACTGAGCAGCAGTCGCAGAGGAGAGGGGTCCTCACCCTTTCTTCTTACTTCCACTCTGTTGCTCGCCAGGTGAGCGTCCCCGTGCCTTGCGCGCACCCTTTCTTCTTACTGAAGCTCTGTTGCTCGCCAGCGTTGTGCAGTTTTTGCTATCATACTTCGAATCAAACCTTATCTGCTTCTCGCCATCTATCGAATCACCGTTTCCGTATGGAAGGCAATGACGAGTCACACCCCGAGGGCACTTCGTCTGGAACCCAAGCGGGTCCCACTGGGGGACAGGCTAAGCTCGCCACAGCCGATCAGCTCGAGGCTGCACGCCAATGCGAGCGACAAGTCGAATTGTACAGAAAGGGGGCGACAACACGATTCCAAGCGACTCTCGCGTTCTCCGCCACTCTCTATCGACCAGAGCTCGGCTTGTCCGACAGGGAAACTGCCGACTCTCTCCAGTCATACTTGGCGATGCTCGACGAAGTCGACAAGCGCAACGTCGAAGTTAGGGGCAGACGACGGGAACGAGAACCACGACGAACCGTGGAGGGAGCAGAGTCCGATGAGAGTGGTGAGCTGGACAGGCAGCAGTCAACCTCTCTTCGCGCGACTATCGTCCCCCCCCTGCGTCGTCCACATCGCAGAGCTCGATCGGCCAGCTCGACAACACAGTCTAGCGGCTCGTCTGGAAGCTCAGACTCCACCAACTCTACTCCAACGCCTAAGCGTACCAAACCAGACACCTCCGTTTACGCTTGGGCTCACGGTAATGTCAACCTCGAGCGCAGGCTGCGGCCTGAACTCAGAAAGACGATACGATTCCTCCGCGCCTACGCCGTTGACGTCAGGACTGCCAAGAACGATCTACTCAACTCCGCAGCCGCACCCGAGTTCCCGGACTCTGAGTGGTCCAACATCCTGCGTGGCCGGGCCATCGACCTCGACCGCGTTTTCAGCGGACAAGATTCGCTCGGACGAGACGAGAAACGCGTCGAGAAGCTTGGTTCCGTCGAGATCTCCCACAAGTCGATGGTACCCTCGAAGTCTGTTGCGAACTCCGGCGACTGGACCATCGCCTGGCAGCGCGCAGTCGAGGCCGTGTCCTATGCGTTCCCTCACAGGCGTCCTGAACTCGAAGCTTACGGACGGCACATCCTCGGTATGTTTGGAGCGCTCGCACCCACTCTCCAGCAGCGTGTCATCGACTACGACCGCGCTGTTCGACATCGAGTGGCAGCGAGACGGGACCTCATGCTCACCGACATCGATCACTACGCCGATCTCAAGATGCAGTTCATCAATTCTGGCGGAGCGAATGTCCTCGGTGAAGAGGCGAAGGTCACCAAGTCCTCGGGCACCACGACTCGAGTCTCCAGACGCCAAGAAGAGCCGTGTCGGCGATGGAACAACAATGCTTGCCCTTCCCAAGCCAGCAAGTGCCGCTATCGCCACATTTGCCTTTCTTGCGCAGGAAACCACCAAGTCACCCAATGCCCTAAGGCTTCGGGCCGGCAGACCTGAGAATGTTGCCTCGCCACGGTTCCTCCGCGGGTTCCTTTGGGACACGCACCCTTCCATTCGCCCGACTTTCTCTTCGGTCTCTTTGACTCACCCTCCGCTACCTGATGTTCCTCTCGCTGTCCGCAACGATCCTCTTGTTAACCACACGCTCAATAAATATTCTCATCTTTTCGACATCGTCACTGCTATTCACGTCGACCGTTTTGAAGTCCTACTTGCCGACCATCCTAATCAACTGTTCGTCCAGTCTGTCGTACGAGGACTGCGCGAAGGGTTTTGGCCGTTTGCCGATCAAAAACCTTCAGATTATCCTGACACATGGGACGAGCCCCGCCCTCCCCTCGCTGACGACCGTGCTCGCCAGTTTCTACGCGATCAACGCGACGAGGAAATCCGTCTTGGTCGCTACTCGTCCTCCTTTGGTACCCAGCTCTTGCCCGGAATGTATTGCATGCCCATACACGTCGTTCCCAAGCCCCATTCCGACAAACTTCGTCTCATTAATAATCAAAGCGCAGGTTGATTCTCCCTCAACTCTATGATATGCCCCGAAGCTATCAAGGGCGCTGTCCTTGATGGCATCCCTGCGCTCGGTGTCGTCCTTCGCGCCGTTCATTCCGCTCACCCCGGCGAGCCCCTTCTCGTCTGGAAGTCTGACGTCTCCCAAGCCTACCGCCGTATGCCTGTATCTCCTCATTGGCAGATCAAACTGGGTGTCATGATCGACGGACAATACTATGTCGACCGTTGTAACCTGTTCGGCGGTCGTGCATCCCTTCGCATATGGCAGGCGTTTGACTCCCTCGTTCATTGGATTGCCGAGGTCAAGTACGGCATCTCGTCGCCGCTTCTCAACTACGTCGACGATAACTTTGGTATCTCGCTTCGTCATGACGTCCTCTGGTATGCCCCAACACACCGCCTTCTTCCGCGCGATCAAGGCCGTTTGCTGTCTTTATGGGACGAGCTTGGCGTGCCACACGACAAGCCAAAGCAGATATTCGGACCCTCCCTACCTATCGTTGGCATTGAAATCAATGTCGACACCATGACTGCGACCCTGCCACCGGATGCAATCACCAAGCTTGCGGACACCATCACCAACTTCTGTGACCTCGGTTCTAACCGTCGTCGTTCCTTACGCGACTTTCAATCTCTCGCAGGCTACATTAATTGGGCCCTCAATGTTTTCCCCTTTCTTCGTCCTGGCCTCTCTTCCCTCTACGCCAAAATCGCCGCCTCATGCCGGCATATATATCAACAAAGCCATCACTACCGAACTTATGTGGATCACCCGTCATCTCCGTAACACCACCGGTGTTCATTTCCTTACCGCCGAAACCTGGACGCCCGCCGACCTGGACGAGCACAACTCCAAGCATGAGTTTGCTATGGTCGACGCGTCTGCACTCGGAATCAGCTTATACTTTCCGTGGCGACACATCGGTTATTTCTGCAAAATCCCTTCTCACCCACCTGCTGGTACCATATTCTATTTCGAAGCTTTATCTATCTGTTCCGCTCTCCACCGTGTCCCCGTCTGGCATCAAGCAGGCAGGGCCATCTATCGACTCGCCGTCCTCTCTGATAATACAAATGCTGTCAGTATCTTCAATTCCCTCAAGGCCGAGCCGGCGTACAACCCCATCCTTATCTCCGCTATCGACGTTATTCTCGACCTCGGTGTTGACTTACGGGTTGACCATATTCCTGGCGAGTACAACATCATTGCGGACGCAATCTCACGTCGCCGCTTCGACCTTGCTCTCTCCCTCGATCCGTCCCTCTCGCTCTTCAACTTCACACCCCCTCGAGATGCGCTGGGGGCTGTCCCGCAATGAGCTCCTCCCCGATCCGACCCCGGCGAGCCGTAAGGTTGCCGTGGTCACTCGAGCGGTTGCTCCATGAGCACGCCCTTGCACTCGAGAACGCACTTGACCTCTCCACCCACTCCTCTTATTCTTCCGCCCTCCGCTCATACTTGTCATTCTGCGACCGCCAGAAATTCCCCATAGAACCCACTGAACAAACACTCAGCTTGTATGTTATCTATGAATGTCACCACATCGAACCACATTCGGTCGATAGCTACCTATCTGGGATCTGCAGCAAATTAAAACCCTTCTACCCCTCTGTGTGCAAGATTCGATCATCCACCCTCGTCTCGCGCACCCTTCGAGGCGCAAAGCGGCTCTACAGCCAACCCGTAAAGCGCAAACGGGCCCTCATCCCAGAAGATCTCGAGCTCGCGCTGACACATATGTCTGACTCCCTTCGGTACGACGGCGTTCTATTCCTTACACAACTTATCACAGGTTTCCACGGACTCATGCGTTTCGGTGAGCTCGTGTGGCCTGACAATCACGATCTCTGCACCTTCACGAAGGTGTCTCGTCGTACCTCCGTCTCCATCTCCGACAACTCTTACGAGTTTACTCTGCGTACTCACAAGTCAGACAAACAATTCAGTGGCGATGTTGTCTTGGTCAATGACTCTCTTGCCCATCCTCCAGCCGTCACCCTCTTCACGCACTACCTTTCGGCACGCGATACCAGATTCCCATGTCGCGCTGAGCTTTGGCTTCGATGCGATGGCTCTATCCCCACTCGCTCATGATTTGTGCGTCGCCTCCGCGGCATCTTCCACGATGACCTCACCATCTGTGGCCATTCAATGCGCGCCGGAGGTGCAACCGCTCTCGCTGTTGCTGGTGTACCCGGCCCGCTTATCCAAGCGACTGGTCGCTGGTCGTCCAGTGCTTGGGAACTTTACGTTCGCAAGCACCCCGTGCTCATGCAGGCCCTCACGCTTGCCAAGCAGCATCAATCTTCTTCATAATCATACCGTCCCGACGTGCACGCTTGCACTCGGACTCCGCTCTGCGCGCGTTCTCAACTTTTCGCACCTACTGTACTCCGATTTTCTTCCTCCTCCCATCTTTCTCTCACACATCTATTACCCTTTTAGCGATCGTCTCAGAAAATCCACGCCCGGGGCACCCGACCGACGCATTCACGAGTCGGCGGGCGCCTGCGTACTTGTACTTCAGGCTGTGATGTTTCGAGTCCGTTCCATCAACTCATCTCTCTCCCCTTTCTGGTGCATGCAAAAGCACAACGCTGAGGATTCGATAGCTTCGAATCTACGAATGCAACCCTCCTTTACCTTCAGCAATCACAGTCGCCTGCGGACTCACTAAGCGCTTGTCAGAGGCGTAGAACAAGACAGTGCCCTCCGACTCGCCCCCCAGATTATGCACAGCAAGCTAGACATTTCTGGGTCTAGGGGCTGCAGGACATTGGGTAGGCTCTTGGCTTCAATCCACCGCGTCAAGGGTGCATCACACTCGCGGTACAGCGCGCGTCACGTCGCGTCAAGGGCGCGTCAAGGTCGCGGCACGGTCGCGGCACGGTGCGCTCATGTCGCGGCACGGTGCGTCAATGTCGTGGCACGGTGCGTCAAGGTGCGGTTGGTCAATGCTCTCACAACCGACATACTCACCTCGTAGGCCACGTACCTTGTGTCATACACACGTCGGGACGCTTGGAACGACAAACAGAGAAGAATAAATACGGTCGAATATCTTGCTCTCAATAACATCTGCTGCTTACTCCCACCCTGGCTGCCTTGTACCCCTCAATAACAACCCAGTCAGCCCGTCAAGTATATTGCCGTTCAATCACGACTGTCCGAGCCGTTATGAATGCATAAGTACATACTCGAGTAAGTGCTTATTATCGATTGAGGTGAATGCACTTACCGTATAATCCGTATTCTGTCTCTCGGGCTCCGTTGCTCGTCCTCCAGTACGTAGATGACACACTTCACTAGAAAGCAGCCGGCTTTTACTAAATTTCTCCCTAACTTGCCCTCTTCAAGTTAAGTTCGCGCTCAAGTCGCATTCAGGTCGCGTCACACAGTGCAGCACGCGTGGGCGTCTGTCGCGTCAAGTCGCGTCAGGGCGCGTCAAGTCGCATCAGGGCGCGTCATGTCGCATCAATTTACTTGTGCCCCTCCTATCCCAGCAATCCGCCGTCTTCACCTCCCCATCTGCCACGTGTTCCTTGTCAGACCGCCTCGAAAATCCAAGTACGCCTTCCTCTCTACGGGCTCCGCCCACACGCAACGTTGCGAAGCAATCCGACCGCAGGTTCAGGACGTACAGCAACATCGTCCTGGAGCTTCCTAAGCACCCGTGCCCTGCAACCAAATTGCCCGCCCCTATTCTGTCTCTCGCCCGTTCGCTGCAATATGCGAACCCCACCTTCTCCAATACCTCGCCTACCGCCGTATCCATTTGCAACATCATCCACTCACGTGGTCGGCTACTACGGAGGCATCAGTCCCCCGGCCCTGTTGGACCAGCTGCTTCGAGCTCTCATTGCCCCTCATACCTCTACATCGCGCCGGACTAGCGCGAAACTCGGGGCACGTACGCTCTTGTGCCCTCCGCATCGGCGCACGCAATTACGAGAGCTCGCGAGCTTTCGCTTCAGCTCCATGCCATGATCTCTGGGCCTACTCGTCCTCCTACCCTTCCCCGCAGCACGCGTCTTCTAGACCGCGTTCCGTGCCCGCTTTGCCCGCGCCTCAACATACCGTCTTCCTACGCCTGTTGCTCGCAGTGCACCAAATCTCCGGACCCCATATCATGTCATTCTGGAGCTGTCGAGTCTCGACGAGATTTGAGCGCTTAGTCCAAGGCACCAGATGCGAACACTCACCGTGCCCCTCCCGTACCCTCCTCGTTGGACTCTGACTTTGGCGGGCGGACCCCGCCACCCGTCTTCCGTGTTGGTATCAATTTGCAAACCCCCACGAGGCTGCGCTGTTGCTCAATCACGATCACGGCTCCCCACACTCCGTCTCTAAGCCCTCGACCCTCTTCCTGCCACCGACACCCCGGTTCCCGTCCGCGTTGTACGCGATTTGGGCTGAGGCTTTGTAGTGCGTTCAGGCATGTGTGTATTGATTTGCGAGAGCTCACAGGTTCCCGTTCTGGAGTTATCGCCTCGACGCCAAGCCACCCCTCTTTTCTCTACTGTTCAGTCTGCCAAGTGCCCTAGCAACCGCGCCCTTCCTCTCAATCCCATCAAAATCGACGTACATTTGCACCTCCGTACACGCTGCCAGCACACCAACTCACAAGTCGCTCCGCGGAGCGCTCCGCGCGCTACAACATCATCAACACCCATCTCTTCCTCTCCTATATCTAGTCGTTTCCCATTCGCTTATCTCATCATGCAAGCCCC
The DNA here is from genome assembly GCA_016618145.1 of Sanghuangporus lonicericola. Classification (NCBI taxonomy): domain Eukaryota; kingdom Fungi; phylum Basidiomycota; class Agaricomycetes; order Hymenochaetales; family Hymenochaetaceae; genus Sanghuangporus; species Sanghuangporus lonicericola. The sequence goes on along the minus strand of WJSG01026372.1, from coordinate 24,948 downwards.
TCCGCGACCCCGGTCACCATCCCTGGATACCCAATCAGCGCCTCTAGCCCCTCCTCCGCTCCTCCAGGCCACTCCGCTCCCAATGCCATACTGCGCCTTGCGCAAGGCTCCGACGTTCAACCCCGACGACCCGCTCACCGTAGCGTGGTTCTTCGATGACATGGATTGGATGTTCCGTCGCTCGCGCGTTGACGACGATGGCAAGCGAGTTGACTATGTCCTTTCGTATGTCCCGAACGTCGTCTGGCGGCAATGGCAAGTCCTGGCATCGCTTCCGGAGTCCACAACCTACGAAGGCTTCAAGCAGATGATCCTCGACTTGTACCCCAAGGCCGACGACAGTTAGTACTCCAGCTGGGACAGCTACAAGCAGCTCATTGCTGAGTGTAGGAGCCGGCCATTCACGTCACTCGAGGACTATGCGGTGTTCTAACTTCTACCGCGAGTTCCACCTGTTCTCGTGCTCCCTCCTCACCCGGCATTACCTGGTGGAGCGCAAGTGCAGTGCAGACCTCCTCAGCCTGCTTCATGGCGAGCAGCTTTCCAGGGTCACAACTTGGCTCAGCATCCTCTTCCCCGACCTCCACCGCAACACGCTGTGGCCAATTGCAGATTGTCTGGGACTTCACACAGCGCACGGCACTATTCTCCTCCCTCAATCCTCTCTTTGCACCTTTGCCTTCCCAATCACTGGCTCCATCTAGCATTCCTGCATCTTCGCCCATCGTCCCTCTGCCATCCCCTCCTGCAGCATCTATTCTGTCATCACCACCAGGGCTTGCTGCTCCATCTCCAGTCATCACCTCACCGCCATCAACCCAGTCCATCCCTGTTCATCACCATCCGGTTTCAGTCCCTATTTCAACACCATCGTCACATGCACATCGATTCGAGACGGTCGCAGTCCTCTCACTTGACATCACCGGTGGGCAGGGCTGTCACTACTGCGGCAAGCCGGGGTGCTGGATCCGAGACTGCCCCAAGGCTCACCAGGATGTTGCTGCTGGGCTTTGTCGATGCCGTTCCGACGGTCGACTCGTACTAGAAGATGGTCAGTCCGTCCTTCGTGGTCTTCTGGGTTCGTGTATGCAGGATCGAGTTCGTGCTTCAAGGCATAAGCCCCGGAGGGTTCAGGTTTAAGTGGGGGGGGGAGATGATGAGCTCCGTGCTTGTCTGTGCCCGTGTTTAGTTTTCGCATTTCAGGCTTATTGTTCACTTACTGTTTACTGTGCATAGCTTAGATTTTTGGCAGTTCCCTGACTTAGTTACCATGCCTGTATCATCATTAGGCTCCTTAGCTTTATACCACCACCATCTACTGCTTACACCTGCAACCTGAGACCTGCGACTTGCAACCCCGAGACAAGACCAGAACTACCGATCAGTCAGATGAAGCTTCGTGCACATCCCTCCATGGTACCGCCATATTCGAGGCTTCACCGAAGAAGCCTCTCCCATCCGTTGGTCCCGAGATTCGACACACTCGCTCCTCCTTCCCCTGCCTCCCACCGTACCGAGTTACGGACCTCCGTTCATCAGCTATTGAGTGTACGATACACCGCCCTCCACGGGTCCCCTCATCATGCATCTCCTTGTCCGCTTCTCTCTTTTATTTATTATTCTTCAGGCCCTGGCCTGTGTTTAGGTAGGGGAGACAACACCTCGCACACACATCTTCTCTCGAGTCTCTGGTTGTCTGTTGCAACCTTAGATCTTGCTGAGTTGTATCAGCATCCTATGGACTCCTCTAGATGTCATCAAGTCTGCGTACCTAGTGGCGGAGGTCAGGCAACGAGGGTTCACTTACTGGAGTTGCTCAAGTTACATGCATGTAACGAGGAATGCAGCCAGTTCAAATATATATTCAAGCGGCTCGCACAAGTTCAAGAAGCAGTTGCCATTAGGGCTGAACGGCAGTTGGGGAGTAGCATGGGTGTAGTGGGGGCGATCATTGCAGATGGTGCCTTGGGACCAGCGCAATCAGTTGTGGATGATACTGGTCATTTGCAGGTTGCCGATGAGAGTCTGTGACAGTCTATCATAGAGGAGTGGGGCATGTCGAACACTGCTCTAGTGGAACCAGTGTGTGCCGTCTGTGGTCGTCGTACACTGCACTACGAGATCGAGCTTGTCCGTCCCAGTACAATTGATTTTGAGTTACTGCGCAACATCATTCTGCCAGGATACGTCTTACCAGTGTAGTATGCACGTGCAGTGTATGGCAGAGCAATATTGCATCCAAAAGGCTGGACAAACTGAGAGGGGGCTGAATATCTCTTTGTTTGCATCGAGTATCAGCACGACATTGAAAGGAAGCAGATGCCAAAGTTTGCTCTGGCTAACTTCCTGTATTATTGCATTTGAAGAGTCCACACAGATGGAGCGTATGCTCTGTTTGTGGGCCCGAGCCAGCAAGATTTCATTTCATTTCTCAGAGATAAAGGGACATCCACTTGGCACAGACCCTGCGCTGTCGCATAAATGTCTCAAGGGAAACCTTGCCATGTTCCCGCAAGATTTGACTCACCTGAACAACATTCTTCCACCATCACTAGATGAGATACAAGACACCATGTGCGCAGTGTTCGTAGGCAAGACGAAGCTGACTCCGAAGACAATAGAGGGGCTCCGTCCAGTGCTGGTTTGGAAGATGTGAGTGAGAACAATCATGACCTTCCTGATGGTGCGAATCCAGCTTACCGCATGTGTGACAGGTTGAGTTTCTGTGGACTTGACGAGGCAAACCTGAATGCATTGTTCGGTCCAGGTACTGAAGTCTGAAGGTGTCAGTGAGGGTGTCCCATGTTCAATGAAGATTGATCATCTTGAGGTCAGCGATGCCGTTGAAGGTGCCATGGATAGCTACGTCCTGGGGCATGACATTGTTCCTGGCCCGACAGATGACGAGATGCTGATGGAGAACGCGGAGTAAGGCTGAGCACAGATCCAGGTATTGCACAGGAGCTGTGCAGGTACCTGTCTCAGATCATGCAGGTTTCAGGTTATACAGGTTCAGGTACCTGGTGTACGGATCACTAACAGATCCAGATCAGGCTTGCTGACCTGTTCAGATTGAACATTTACATTGTACTCAACTTGAGACGGGAAATACGCATATTGACAGTAGTCGGAACACTTCTCATGGTGTCTCTGACAGCAGTGACGGTGAAACTTTATAAGAATTATAGATATTAGTCACTATATATGTACAGGTGTCACAGGTTTGACAGGTACCTACATGTGTGAATAGTGCAGATCACTACCTGTATGGATCCTGATCAAGCTTCCAGAGTTGAGAATACCTGCAGGTACGGATCTTCAAGTCAATGGATCAGATCTGTGCTCAGTCTTGACGTGGGGTTTGTGGACAGCAACAACACCCCGAGAAATTATCAACAGCTGTACATGCAGGCAATCTCTCACTGCTTGGATGGTGGTACATTTGTCAGGTCGCAAGCCGGCAGTCACCTTATACCTGATTTCAACAATCTGCACCTGCCATCGTGGTTGTTTCCACATCTGGACCCATGGTGCATTGGAGGCTTCCATGAACCTTGTCGGCTGAGGCTGATCAGTTTAGAGCAGCAACTGAAGTATCTCTTGAGTGTTGACAGCCCGCCCAGTTTCCGTGATGACCCTAACTTTGCATTCATGTAACATACATGCCTGTTTGTTACCATGACTGCTGGTTCACTCTTACCTATTTCAGGTTCTTCGTCTCCTTATTTGGACTTGCGCTGCCGTCTATAGTCTGCTCTCCTCCTGCTTCGTTTGTTAGTTCTTACTACAATGACGCAGGTATGTTCTCGTGCTCGCCCTCATGTATATTACCGAGTTCTTACTATGACGACACAGCTTGTATCTGTTACCCTCTCGTGTGATCAGTGAAGCCTGCGGGCGCAGGCTTACACTTTTTTTCAAACATCATACCAGCTTCGATAACCGCGAGCACGAACACACTTCTTGAACTTCTACCAGAACACGCGACAGGCTTCCCAGCCTTCGGCAATCTCCCGTACTTCCTCTTTACCTCCTTGACAAGCCCTCGCTCGACGAGCCCCTCCCATTCTCCCGTACCCGTTGCCCAACCTGTCTTCTGCCTGTCATTCACCTACTGTTCCCCACCCGCTCCAGGCGCATTCTGCTGCCCGCCAACTTGTCAACACCCCTCCTGATGACCATCCGCTCAGCGCATTGATGGAACTGTTGTCGCAAGTGTCGGCAGACCTGGAGGACACTCTCAATGACAAACTCAGTCTCAACCCCGCTGAGTCCGCTTCCTTCCTTCCCCTCTCGCAACACACCTGTCCCATATCCACCTCGTCGCCCTTACCGCATACACCCACTTCAAATCTCCCTCGTTCACCCGCACATACTTTTCCAAGTTTTTTCACCCACGTTGCACCACCGATCCCTTCAAATCGACCTTCCTCTTCCTCCTCAGACTCGTCTTACATTGTCTTCTCTTCCAAACAACTGCATACAGTCATGTCTTCAGCCACCCCGGGTATTGCACAGCTCCTCCATCCCGTTCTCAAACAACCCCCCATCCTCAGGACTGGAGAACTCTCAGCCAAAGTCATTGCAGACTGGGATAACGCCTGCGACCAATACTTCCTTCACTCCAGAGGGATTGTCACCACCGACCATGTCTCCTTCGTCGCGGCTGGTTTCCAGGATCAACTTGTCCAAGGATGGTGGAAGACCAACCAAGCTCGTCTCAAGACACTTGCGTGGGATGACTTCATGGCGGAAATGCGCTCCCAGTTGCTCGAGGACAATTGGGATCACGCTATCCATGCGAAGCTGCTCACCATGCGTATGAAGCCTGGCATCACCTTCCTCAATTTCGCTCGTCACTTTGAACTCAAGAACATGACACTCACTGGTTCTCCTCTGCAGTATGGCAACAACGCCCTATGCTCCGAACTCACAGCCCGTCTCACACCTTGCCTGCAAGCCCACACATACTCTGCATCAATCCTGTCGATAACTGACTACGTCAAGTGGAAGAAGGAGATGTTGCAGGAGGATAAGCTCTGGTCCTTGAAGCGCTCTGCTGAAGCGGAGGGGATCACCGCCCTTCATGCGAAGCTCGCTACTACTCATCTGTACAACACATCCACTCCCCGCTCCGTCATCACTCTCTCAAACTCTCACACCGGTACCGCCTCTGCTTATTCCAAGATGTCCGACGCCCCCATTCCTCCCCTTACCAATGAAGAGCGCCAACTCCTTCACGACAATTGCAGGTGCTTCAAGTGCCGCAAATCCTATGCTGGTCACATGAAGCACAATTGTCAAGACTGGCTGTCCAAGCCGTACAAGACCCTCACGCCTGCTGACGCCATCGCCACCCAGAAACGCACAGAGGCTTCGAAGAAACCTACCATCAAGGTCGCCGCCGTCAATGTCTCCTCTTCCTCTCACATTGAAGATGCTGACAACGACAGTGATGGCAGTGACGACGACCTCGCTTACACCCCTGTTGGCATTGCGGCCGTGCACATGTCTGCCCTGGTGGCTTTTCTCGTTGGTGGCCTTGGTATGGACAGCGACGATGAGTGGGACTCAGAGTACGTCCCTAATGCGGCTCCACACCTTGTCTGGAACACATACATCACTGCCCCCTCATCTCCTTCGGACATGACGATTCCAATGCTGATGGACACTGGCGCCGCAGTGAATCTTATTGAGAAAGCCACTGTCAATGCACGCAACCTACGTCGCCACTCACTTTCTCAACCTATGCCGTTCACGGATGCATTTGCAGGGAAGGAGAGGAGTGCTTTGGAATGGGTTAAGTCCGTTGTGACATCCCCAGACGGCTCATACTCTTCCCGCTCCCTTCGTGCCATCATTGTGCCATCTCTTTGTCATCCTGTCATTCTCGGTGTACCTTTCCTCACTCGTAATGAGTTACTTGTCAACCTGAATCGCCATGCCTTGTGGAACCCACTTCATGTCAACATCCTCCGCCCTTCGACAAAACCTCCGCAACTCCCTGAACCGTCACCCTCTGAACATCGTGCAGACAAGCATGAACTCGACCGCTTGAACACCCGTCTCTGCCTCATTCAACATCACAACTTGATTTAAGATATCACCCTGAATGTTCTGACAATGCCTTCTGAGCCTCCCTTACCGGGTCCACCTCCTGTTATTGCCGCCGTCCGTCAGCGTGTTGAAGAGCTCGCCTTCTCGGAAACCCTCAAATGCGAGGACACTTCCTTTAAGGCTAAGTTCTCTGACTGCTTCCCAAGCGACATCCCGCACCTCAACGATCTGCCGACTACCATCTACCACGAGATCAACCTCAAGGATGCTAACATGTCTATAGTTCGTCGCCAATACAACTGTCCCAAGAAATACCGCGAAGCATTCAAACCCTTCTTCACAAGCACATCACGCAAGGCCGTTTGTGTGAATCCTCGTCCCCATACACCTCTCCTTGTTTCCTCGTACCCAAAGCTGACCCTACTGCTCTACCTAGATGGGTCAATAATTACAGAGCTCTCAATGAGAACACTGTCCCCAACGTCCATCCTCTCCCAAACATTCAAGAGATCCTCTTGGATTGCGCGCGCAGTAAGATCTGGGGGAAATTGGATATGACGAATTCTTTCTTCCAGACCTGCGTCCACCCCGATTCTTTCAAGTACACTGCAATCACTACTCCTTTCGGTCTCTACGAATCGACGGTCATGCCCCAAGGGTGCCCCAACACTCCTAGTACACATCAATGGTGGATGTACAGCGCTCTCCGGCCTTACATTGGCAGCATTTGCCATGTCTACCTCGATGATATCATCATCTGGTCAGACTCGCTCGACGAGCACTGCTGTAACATCCCAATCATTCTCGATGCACTTCGCTCTAACAGTCTATTCTGCTCCTTGAAGAAAACAGAGCTTTTCTGCACTGATCTAACATTCTTGGGCCACCGGATCTCCCAAGAGGGTGTCACTCCAGACGGATCGAAGGTCGAGAAGATCGTCTCCTGGCCCACCCCTGCCTCCGCGTCTGATGTACGCTCCTTCCTTGGTCTTGTACGCTCCTTCCTTGGTCTTGTACGCTCCTTCCTTGGTCTTGTACGCTCCTTCCTTGGTCTTGTACGCTCCTTCCTTGGTCTTGTACGCTCCTTCCTTGGTCTTGTACGCTCCTTCCTTGGTCTTGTACGCTCCTTCCTTGGTCTTGTACGATACATCTCAAGTTTCCTCCCGCACCTTGCCGAACACACTACTGTCTTGAATGCGCTCACCTCTAAAGAATCTGAGAAGGATTTCCTCTGGTCGACCACACACAACAAGGCTTTCTGCGCTGTTAAGGATCTTGTTGTCTCTCACGAATGGCTCACCACCATCAACCACACCAACATGGGCTCCAACCGCATCTTCGTATCCACCGACGCTAGTGATTTCTGCACCGGAGCTGTCCTTTCTTACGGCAAAACCCTCGACACTGCGCATCCTGCGGCTTTCAAATCCTCCCAACTCTCTGGCGCCCAACTAAACTATCCGGTCCATGAAAAGGAACTTCTCGTGATTGTACGTGCACTCAAGAAGTGGTGTGTCGACTTGCTTGGAGTACCCTTTATCATCTTCACAGATCATCGGACCCTGGAGAACTTCAATCATCAAAAGCATCTCTCTCGACGACAAGCTCAATGGCAAGAATTTCTAGGGCAATATAATTTCACCATCACATATCTCAAAGGTGTCGATAATTCTGTCGCAGACGCCCTCTCCCAACTACCACCACCACCACCCGACCATGGCCCATCGCCCCCATCTCCCGATATTCCTCTATCGCCCGGGTCTTCTCCTCCTCCTCCTCCCTACACCATAGCCGCGCTTCGACCCCTACGTTGCGCGTCCCGCTCACTTGTCCAAGCTCATCCTGCTGGTCTACTTGCCATCACCATTGCACTGGTGCAGACCCTCTCCGTTGCTTCCGACCCCGATTGGCTTTGTCGCATACGTGATGGGTACACTCACGACAAATGGTGCCTCCGCCTCCTTCGTATCCTCTCCCCTGGATCCCCTGATCCTCTTGTCCCCCTCCGCGCCGGACTCCTTGATGGCTCCTCTTCTGCTGGGATCTCTGTCATCGACGGCTTACTCTTTGCTGGTGACTGACTCTGTATTCCCCGCATACCCAACATTTGTGAAGCTCTTTACCGTCTTGCACATGGCTCTATGGGGCATTTTGGCTCCGATAAATCATATGCACTTCTCCACGACTCATACTACTGGCCACATATGCACCGTGATCTCGAACGTCTTTATGTCCCCGCCTGTGACAAATGCCAGCGAAACAAGTCTTAGAACCGCAAGCTGCGCAGTCCCCTACATCCATTGCTGGTCCCGGATGGCCGTGGTCACAGCGTTGCCATCGACTTCATTGGCCGCCTCCCTGTGGACAATGGTTTCGACTGCATAGTAATGTTCACTTGCAGACTCAACTCGGAAATCCGCATCATCCCATGTCGTTATGATATGACTGCGGATGACTTCGCTGAGTTGTTTTTCATCCATTGATATTGCGAGAATGGTTGTCCTGTTCAAAATGTCGGCCTCCTATCACCCTGAAACTGATGGCGCGAGCAAATGGACAAACCGAATGGTGATCCAGATGCTCCACTATCACGTCGAGCAAAAACAAACCGGCTGGTCGCGCACCCTCCCTCTGATCTGCTTTCAGATTATGAGCACACCCAACGCATCTACAGGTTTTGCGCCTTTCCAGCTATGCCATGGAGCCCTCCCTCGAGTCCTGCCTCCACTGTTTAACACGTCTTCTGACACCATGATTGCAGAATTCGAGGATGTCGGAGAGCACGCCAAGGTGCTCATCGAGCGAATTGAGACCAATGTACTTGAAGCACAGGACAACTTGCTCCTCGCAAAGATGCATCAAGCCGCTGCCACGAATGAACACCATAGCCCGGAGATGCCGTACAACGTGGGAGATAAGGTCATAATGTCCACTTTCCATCGCATATGCGTGAAAGTTACTTCAATAGAATAGCTTTCACCTGAGGCTCTCGGATCAGACAGGGATCGAAGTTCACCTCAGTCGTTTGTGTAGTTATGATGTTCAACCTGCAAAGATAGGTAGAGATAAGGTGAGTCAATGATGAATAGGTCCTCAATGGAACTGCAATTGGGCCTGTCGGAGGCCCCATATGTATGCCTGACTACTTCTGATATCGGATCGCACTTGACTTCACTTGGAGGATCACTCGGGATGCCTCAGTTCATAGACGTGCGGGCATGCTTAGGACTCATAGACGTAGAGAGTAACGATGAGAGGACTGCTGACTTCGCAGTGACTGACAAGCGTACTTGGGGCACTCAACTTGAGAGTGGGAGGAAAAAACTCGTCCTCCAACCCTTAGAGGGTGGGGGCTTATATACTGTCTCTACGGGAAATTTACAAATACTACCAAATAGTCACTAGTCTTATTGTCCTGGCTCAGACAATAGAAAGGGAACAATGACACATGAACAATGGAGGTGAGTACAATCAAAGGAAGAACAATACAGAGGAGACAATGGCGTGGGAGTAAGTCAAAGGAACAATAGAGAGATGAAAACAGTACTATAGAGAAATTGACGAAGTTTGAGAAAGTTCTCAGAGACAATGAAAAAGCAAAACAAACCTTCCAAGTTATTCACAGGCTTAGAGGGACACAATAACATCCATATGATGGTACAATCGAGTCTGATTGTACGCCAAGATAGACAATGAGACCATTCGCGTCAACCCAAGAAGTATATGCATAGTTTCTGTTGTCGTACACGTTCAGTCAAGAAGATCACCATTGACCGTGTTGTTCCCCTCCTCGATGAGGTTTCCGTCCACATCGTAACGTGGCCCTGTAGTCACGGTGCGTGCCACGTTAGGCACGAAGACGATTGCAGAAAGGCTCTCCGACTCCCAACTCTCCCTGTGTTCCTCCCTGGAGTCGAGGTCGAGGAAGCTGTTCTCCCATTGCAGCTCTAGGGTTTCTAGCTCGGCTATGATCAAGGCAAGTGTCTCCTCCTCGCTATCCTCGGTCTCGAAGACGGTGGTGCCGGTGTCATCCGACAAAAGAGATGCGGTCTCGTCCGGCCAGTAGGCGAGAGCAGTATCAGCACGTGCAGGGCCCATCTCCCATTCCCTTGTGCGCGTGAGGTCCAGATCGAGGATGATCTCCGAGATGGCTTCTGAGACGACGGAGTCCTCCGAGGAGGTCTGGGTGTCGTCCTTGTACATGTCCCCGATGTCGATGGAGGGCATGGGGGTCTCGACATGTCGGCTGAGTCCAATGCTGTACTCGCTGTCGCGGTAGATGATCCGAGGGGGCGCAGTCACCCTGATCAACACAGGGTTTGAACGAGTGACACGGTTGATTAGGTGCGGTTGTTGGTAGGCTTCAGTTGCGTGTACCATCCTATATTAGTGTCAGTCATGTTCTGTGCATGACACCCGCCCCACAGTTCAGAATGGTTCAGAATGCAATGTCCTCGTTGCCAACTGGGGTGTAGATTAAGTGGAGGGGTAAGGGGTACTCACAAGAATGTCTCCCACATCATATGACGTAGAATAGAAAACGGTGCGACTCTGCTTGCTCCGCGGAGAAGGTAGAAGTTGGTTCGGTTCAAGGGGACGTGAAGAATGGTCGGCATGAGAAGAAGTCCTCCTTCATCTTCAGAAGAGCCGTCGCCGACCGCGCGCCATGCTTGGAAGCGGATGCAGTCTGATCCTTCATCACGAACGAGGTCCACTCCATCCATGATGATAGTCATACCGGTGAAGTCGTAGCCATGTCTGGCGTCTTCAATATAGACCATGGAGTAGGGACGGATGATGCTGCGAGACTGATCCTGCGGCTCCACATACCATTCGTAAGGAGAGTAGATGTCCTGGTAGCGGACAGGGCCAGAGGAAAGACGTTGTTCATTCTCCGGCGTAAGAGTCTCAATCGGGGTCTGCGGAAATGTGATGTCGGTCTCAGGACCGAATACGGTCGCATAGATGAGAGAGGGACTCGATGAGAAATGATGATGGGGCATAGTTGCTAGGTCGTGGGCTGCGCGTTACAGTCAACAGTGTATGCGTGAATGCCGAAGTTGGGGGAATTGGGAACGTGGGGAAGTTTCCTGAGTCTCGAAGAGACCCCCAACGTTCAGGCTTTTAAGGAAGCCATTTGTCTTCGGAATCTTCTGAGCTCATCATCAAGTCTATACTTAGTCCTTGATTGTCTCTGTTGATGTCGGAGTCTGAATCTATATTGCTCAGATTGTCAAGAAGGTTTCGTGCAGACTGGGGATGGTATGGAAGAAGCTGAAAGCTTGCGAAGCTTTGTCGCATGTGATCCCATCATGCTCTTTCAAGATATAGGTCCCTGCTTTGGTTAGGCGGTATACCATGTATGGTCCAGAGTACCGGGGTGCATACTTTGCATCTAGCCCTGCATCTCATGCAGAGTTGCGAATGAGGACTAGAGATCCTTGTCTAATTGGAAGTCTACGAAGTCTATGCTGAAATTGTTTTTCACATTGCGCTTTCGATGCCAGTCGCAAGCGGAGTATTGCCTCACTAGCCTTTTCCAGATCGGCTGGTCGTTTATCTAATTGACACATTCTCAGTGTCAACAGATCAGTAGAGGAAAGTCCAGTCCAATAACCGCTTATCATGAATGTGGCTTCCATCAAGTCAAAGGGTAGGATTGGGTGCATTCCATGGAGTAAATAAAATGGACTGAAACCAGTTGAGTGTCTTGTGGTTACTCGATCTGCAAAGAAAGCAAGGGGTACCTTTTCTGGCCATCTTTTTGGTGGATCTTTGCAATCTTTGAGAATTGCTTGTCGTATGGTAAAGTGTCCTTGCTCTACGACACCCGAGGCATGCTTGTTATACAGGGTGATTTTGATCTGAGGAATGCCATATCTTTTTAGTAGCTTTTAAGTGGCTCCTGTAAATTCAGCTCCATTATCAGTGATAATTTCTGCAATATGTCCGTAACGGCATATGATCTGTTCCCAGAGGAATTTGGCTATGTTTTGAGAGGTTAACTGTTTGAGTGCTTGTCCTTCTGCTGTGTGCAATAAGTCATCGCGGGCTGTCACCAGATAATGATATCCTCCAGCCTTGGGCATAAACATGACATCGGCGTATATCTGTGTGAAAATGGCGACCAAGGTGGCTTCGTCTCGCAGAGACACGTATCCCAACAATGTTGCAAGCGGCGGCGGAGCTGTGACAACGGCCGAACCAGGCAGTGCGACGGCGCAATCCACACCGGGCAGAAAGCCTCGCAAGGGTGTGCCGGCTATGGTGGCCACTCCTCGGCGGGACATGTATCTCAACAACCTTGCATGCTCGGATGGGCCCATGGGTATCAGTGCGATGGTGAACCCACAATCTCCTCGCAGCACGCGGAGGATGAAGAAGGATGCGACAGGTGAGTGCGTGCGTGCGAGGCGGCGGCCTATTTGCTGATGGTTTCCCTGTAGGCGATCAAGGCGATTGCAGTCAATCCTCTCAAGGTGGGCCTTCTCCGCAGGCGGATGCGGACGATTGATGTGCGGTTCCACGCCGGGGTTCGTGTAGGCAGGTTGTTGCAGGTCGCAGTGTATATCTTTGTTTGAATGTCGACGAGTATTCACAATGTCACGTTGCGCACGAGCAAACAGAGACAGGTTCATGCCATGTGGACCTATGTCACAAGAGTACTTCGCCATTTTGGTTATGGTTGCTATCCGCCTCGGCATGGAGTGGTGTCATTCTTTCCGTGAGTTCTAGCACAGCATTTAATTGTTCACTCAGCAGGGGTTCACATGCACGCATGTACCTCCATGCCCAGACTGTGGTAGTTCTGACTTCTCTATCGGTTTCTGGCCAAGGAGTGGTGTCTTTGGACATGATGAGTCATTGGAATCCAATTTCCGGAGTGTCTTGGCAGTGTCTATAGGCAGGTGGGGTTGTTACTTTGTTCTGATTTTGGTCTCCATTCACCAAAAGAACGCCAATTTGGCAAATGGTGCGTTCACGCTACAGAGTAAGTATGTCTTTGGTGCGCTATCTGATGTCTTCCATTACAGTGAGCAACTCTTCTTTTTAGTCACGCTGCCATAGCCTGGGTACCCTGCGCGGCTTCTAGACAGTTCACGCTTGTTCTCGTTAGTTCTCAGCACGTGGTCCGTCGCGTTGGGTCTCGCGTCCTTTGAGTAGGTCGGTGATTCCCAGGCTCAAGGTATAGTCACTCATGCTTTTCGCATCAGGCGTAACCGCTGTCTGGCACGTCAGGCAGTTGTTGTAGAGATCGGTAGCGAATACAATGCAGGGTAGATATCATCCGTCAGACCCAGAGCTTGCCAATACTCCAGATTCCTCCCTCTACACACTTGCACTCCGAGTCGTCAAATTCGCAGAATCTCGTTCTCGGGGCTAGGCGCTTTCTCGTCGGAGACGGCGGCGGGCACGGGGGGGGTCAGGGTGGGCAGGTTTATGGTGCAGCGAGTCACCAGTTCGTCCAGGGCAGCGGCGGGGACGGAAGGAACGTTCTCGATGAGGCCAAAGTAACCATCGAGAGCGATACGTCTGGTGTACTTGCGGTCGAGGAGAACAAGTACGTATCGGTCAACAGTCGTCACCTGCAGACTGATGACCATGACTGCTTTGTTATTGGCAGCGTCGTGTATGGAGAGGATGCGGCCAAAGAGAAGGGCGGCAGGGACTGTGTGGTAGAGGGGATCAGCAAGCGCGTGAGCAGCGAGCTCGACGTGCATGCCCCTGCGAACGGGTACGATGGGCGGTTTCACCGCAGTGAAGACATCGATGTTTCCCCTGTGTTTATCGGAGGTCCATCCACTCGAGGGTATCCCACTGGGCATGACTTGGATGTACAGGGGACGGAGGAGGTCTCCGTCATAGATCGCCTGGTCGGGGAGGTCTAGCGGGTTCAGGACACCCGGCCGACGACATTCAACCGTTTGCAGGGGAGTGTTGGGAGGTGTGCAGGGTTTTTTGGTGTGCATCGTGTGTGGCGCAGGTCGCTGGTGCTATTCTGCAGGGGGGCGGGTAGAAAGTGGAGGAAAAGGAAAAGAAAAAGAAAAAAAAACATTATATATGTGTTCGGTTCAACGTGAGAAATCGGGTGAAGTCGGGAGGTGTGAAGTCGGTCGTTGGGGAGGGTATGTCCACCGTCTTCCACACCGGTCTTGGAGAGGATGAATGTCTGGTGTTGGGGCCACACACTTGGATGGGTGGTTAACATCCGACGTCGTTTACTGTGTGTATGCGGCCACAGCCTGCGGCTGACGAGCGTCTGAGAGACCGGCCGGATCAGTGGTTGTCAGTGCTGTTTCAGTGGGTCCTAGTGTTAGTTGCACACGGACGGTCCATTGCCGAGGTCTGCCGTCTATTTGGCGTGTAACACAAAGAGTATCTGTAGGGCTGTCGAGTTGTTCCATGCATGTCCGGCATCATTGACAGGCTCGCCTGCGACAGGAGGACATCAAGAAGGCGGTCGTGAATGGCTTCACATGCGACTGTACTGCGTACTAATAAATTGGCAAGATGGCGGTGCAGAGTTGAATCAGTCTGATAATTAGATGGCTCGGAGTAGGGGTCTTGTCCAAAGATATGCATAGTCATGGCATACTAAGTAGTCGTGCCACGTTCAGAATAGACAGTGGTATTGTGGGTGCGTTACGTCTGCTCTACAAAGTGTGCGCCAGGAGGTACATCACAGTGGATGGTTTTAGATGTCATGCTGGAGTTCGACCTGCCTGCCGCTGTCGTACCCGTCGACGACTGCAGTGCTGTTAATGGGGCGGTTCACCAACCTACCCCTCAACCTCATGACTCGTTGACATGGTCCTTCTGATCCTCGTCAAACCAGAAGAAGTCAAGTTCATCGTCGGCGCGTGTCACTGCTCCATCCATTTCATAGCCGTGGTAGTCAGTCTTCAGGTCTGCGAGTATGCCGTACTTGTAGTCTGCGAGAAAATCACGGTCACCCGTGGTCCAGACTCCGTGTATCGCGCTCATGGTGGACTCTGCGGTACTGTCGAAGCAGATCAGCACATGAATATCCATTGGAACATTACTTACCGTTCACGGTCCCGGAGGGCAACGAAGGTGGGCATGTTAGAGCCCCACTGCAGCACGGCGTCCGGAACACTGCGAGTCTGCCGGTGACCAGGGTGGTGGACATGGTCTAGGTTCGCGTCGGCCGCATCGCAAAGCAGGCTGACATGACAGTCCAGGATCTTGTCTACGAGCGGGTTGATGATGAGGGGGAAGGTGTCCGGGCTGCGTGGCACGTCTTCCGGGACAGGGACGGTCGTCTTACAGATAGGACATTCAATGGTCCACGTCCAGTTGTCTTCATTGACATCGTGCAATGTCGTTGCAAACAGGCAGAGTGCACAGAATGTGTGTCCGCACTCAGTGGTGTTGAGCATGTATGGGACTGCACTGTGGATGTGCATGGCAGTCAGGCGGGTTGGATTGGGGAAAGCGAGACGTCCACCCACATGACCTGGAAACATCTGGCCGGCCCCACGGTTATTAGTGCTTTCCATCGCCATCGAGATGAGAGTGCACAATATCACGTACATGGTGCAAGAGAAGTTGTTGTAAACTTGTGTGAGGACCCAGTTCACGTCCTTAGAAGGGCTCAGCTCGCTCCAGCTTGGGATGGTCAGTGGGGTCATTGCCTTGGCGATGCGCGGCGCTCACAGTATGCTTTCCATGATGTCGGTCGCGGGGAATGGGGCTTGTGCCGAGGCAGATGGTGTGGACCCACCATGGGGAAGAGTTCTCTGTATTCGGCTACCTCGCTCTTTGGCAGCCGAAAGCCATCCTGTGCCTCCTGTGCACCCCCTTGAGTCGCAGTTAGCTCGGCACCTCGATCATCTGAGTCACGGCTGCAGGAGCCACCCACCGCTCCAGCGCCGTCCCTGGGAACTACATGCACCGCTGGCCTTAGGGCCTTTCGCTGCCGTGCTAGCTTCTGTGCCAGTCGCGCTGCTCGTGTTCACGGTAAGTGCAAACAGGTGCAGCTCAGTCCACGAACATACCTCTCTTCTCCTGCAAATCGATGGCCGTGGTGCGTCGCGGACCCCGCTTGGGAGTCCATTTGTTCTTGAGCATCTTGGACGTCGGTAAGCGCAATGAGGATTGAGGTGGAGGTACTTGGATTTGGCGGACAAGGGACGCGCAATGTATTGGTACACAGTTGAACTTCCCCACAAGGTATGACTAAGCTGTTCGCAGTCCGTGAATAACTAGAATTGGAATCGGTGATTCCTGAGCGCAGCCACGGGTGCGTTGCCTCGCCACAAAATTAATACACACAAACAAGCCGTCGAGGTGGATGCCTAATTGATGCCTGGTGTTCTAATGTGTACCTACACGGTTCGGGCCAACACTTCTGACCTGGGCAACTTGACCGCCTCGCGTTCTGACCATACAGCATGACTGAAGGCAGTCTGGAAAATTCTGATGAGCTCATGTTGCAGTCAAGCACGGGCCAGGTAATGTTCTTTGCTGCGAGGGAATGTATTGTCATGTACCTGTCGCCCGCTGATCAACACCGACCCCAGACTGCGCAGTGTTCTCCATCTCCCAAGCCGTCTCCCATTGCAGTGGGTTCGTTTGCTCCCAGAGGCGGCATGACACATGAGGACGTCAGAGTCTCTTCAGAGGTTAGTGTCCGGTAAGACAAGTCATCTGTTTCGTGTCTCTCCTGGTGTCCTATGTGTCTGACCTTGAGAGAGAAGAGTCTGCGTGAGAATGGCACCCTTGGGAGCATGCCTACAGATGAGCCACATGCACTCCCAGGGTTCGTCAAGACCCTCGAGGACACTGTCGTGGTCCAGGTGGAGCAGATCTGCTTACTTCAAACACGGCTGCAGAGTACAGAAGTGTCGCTCTGTGCGTCGCAGGCTCAGCGTTCCGAAGCTTGCACTGCACTCGCAGACTTTCAGGAAAGCACACCGGAGCTTTGGAGGATCGTCGTGAATAGCGCGAGCGATGGGCCGATCACCGCTGCCGATGTTTTGCGTGCTGCGGTGCACATTGCACACCAAGGTCGTGCGGAACATGAAGACTTATTACGGGCCAAAGAGCTGGAACTGGAGTCTTTCGTAGACAATGCCCGGAAGAAATTCGCGGTGAGGTCTAGCTTCGCGGCTGTTGTCTGGGATTTCTGCTAACTGGCCATCGAACTCATCTGTCAGGCCTTGCAAGCCAGCGAGGTACGTATGCGCCGTTGCGCTGTGTGCCGTCACTGACTGCCATACTGTCCGGATTGATCCAGCGGGCTGTTCAACGCAAACTGCATGCGGTGGAAGAGGTGCTCGAGAACGTCAGGGATGACATCAGGTGCGGGTCGTGCCAGGCGGTGGTGGGCACATTTCTGTGCGAGTCTCTCCTTCCCTTGCTCTGAGCTGCGCTGATGGTTGGTCTCTTGTTCTCAGGTACAAATGCGGTCATGCGACATGCCTGCCATGTGCTGAGGAGTGCAAATTGGGCCAGCAACAGTTATGCGAGGCGGAGTCAGGTCATGAGGATGATGAGTACCCACCCGAGTCAGAAGACAGTGATGAGTCTTGGGCGATCGGGTCAGAAGATGAGGAAGAGATCTGCGCGATTCGGCCGCAGCTGGAGAACGAACTGCAACGCTTACAGAATCACTCCCCGGTCGGGGACGATGCCGAGAACTGCAGGGACCGGTACATGATGGAGGATGAGGTGGACGACCGCAAGGGATGCTACCGGTGTCCTTTCTGTGATGCTGCATTCAGCGAGAGGTATCCTCGGGGACCGATGGCGGTAATGCTGTGCCTACAGGAGACGTTCCGAGGTGTCCCACTCTAGGGTTCGTACAGTACATGGATGTTTGTCGTGTTGTCGGTTGTGGTGGTGTCCAGTGCACTGCAATTTTGTTGTCTCTCGGGTTGCATGATAATCCAGCAGCTGTACCTTTTATATAGTATAGTAGTAGCAGCGGGAAAGTGCCACAGTGTGGTGGAAGTCGTAGAACGCTGCAGTCTCTGCGCAGGGCAGTCTTCACGCAGTGATTGGGCGATTCACCGCCTTGAGCATTTTCGTTGCAAGGTCTCAACTGAATGTATAGGATCGCAACGTGGTAATTGGCATACAGGTAGTCAACGTTTCAGTGTGCCGTAATCAGCGAACAACCCAGGATGGATGATGGAGAGGTGCGTCGTGTGGGACGCAAAGTAGGGTCCGGATGATCGTGGAAGGGAGGTGAGTGATTGCATGAAGAAAGTTGCCTAGGTGTAGAATGCTTACAGGGTAAGCGCCAGGTCAATCTTCGTCTTGTCGTGCATGTGGACGGAATGCAGTTGTACACGGTGCAGATCGCGGTGGGACCGGCGCCGGAAGACAATGAATTCAGCGAAGATGGGAGGGACGGTGCTGAGGGCAGCGATGGCTTCGTTGTGTGGCCGCTGTGGACGCCCAGGGAAGTCACGGTCGTGTTTGTAGTAGATCTGGAAGGTGACTGTCGTGTGTCTCATCCATGGTGCTATATGGCGCGGCGGAACACGGGCACATGCGGTACGCACGCGGCCACGTAGGGACCAGACAAGATGCAGATGAGGGACGTCGCGTCCCACTGGGAACCGGTGCCCCGCAGACCATTGCTCCACTGGAATGTTGCAGTAATGCGACGTGCCACGAAGCAGGACGATGTACGCCTGTACAAATCGCAACTATATTAAGGGTTCGAAGTCAGAGTGAGGGTCGAAATTGAAGCAGGGAAGCAGTGTGACTTACTGCTCTGGATAGGCTGCTCAGCCTGTTTGAGTCCGGGTCTATGGTTGAGTCTGACTCGGTGTCCATAGTAGAGTCCAAGTCTGATATAGAATTTGAGTCCATGCTCAAGTCCGGGTCGGGGTTTATGCTTGAGTCCGGGTCGAGGTTCATGTTAGAGTCAGGGTCGGGGTTCATGCTCGAGTCTGGGTCCATGGTGTTCAGGGCAGGGCTGTTCAAGAGGAAGCATATTTAGGTTCGAGCGTAGCATACGGCGTGACACACTTGCTTGTATGACGGGGACATCGCAGTCATGAGCAGAAGACACGGACCCCGGCGTGCCCGCACTCCCAGGGTTGGTGCAACAGCACCTGATGCTGGACGCGGTCACATGTCTCGAGTGCATTTGTGGTACGTGTCGAATCGGGGCCAAGTTTCCAACTCGCACGCGGAACCGCGGAGCGCGTGCTTCGTCTGCGGGTCGCTTACGCAATAACGGCACATAGTTAAGTACAACATTCCGTGATTGTTGTGAGGTCTTGCGGGTATCTACCGTGCGTAAGGACAAAGAGGTACTGGGATTTATGGTCGAGTCCCCATCAGGAAAAGGGCACTTCCTGGCCGGGGCTTAGAGCCTTGATGCGTCTGATGTCGACTGGTGCATACTTGCGTCATTAGATCCGCTTGTCATGGCTTGGGGCGACCTGGCACAACGAGGACAAGTGGCAAGCCTCGGGTGTAGCGCCGACGGAAGCTCGAGAAAATTCGTTAAGTCATCTGTTGACGACTGTTTACACAGGGCGTCTATAGGGTGACAACAAGGCCCAAGTCCCGACGCCCCTTCTCCTTCTTCCACCACCGTCTCCTGCACCCAACAAACTCTGCTGAAGTCATCGTCATTCTGTCAGGTCATCGTCATTCTGTCAGTCCAGCCCGTCATCGTCTCTGAGCCAACTTTCCTCTCATGTGGTCCATCAGCACAACCTGCCGTCGTCTGAGGCATCCTGCCCACTAGAGGGTGCCTCGGGATCTAGTGTTAGTGATAAGGTGAGCATCGTTCACATCTGCTGGCTCGGTTCAATTGACGAATCTTCATTGTATCGCAGAGACGACTCATGCCACAGGGAGTTCTGAGTCAGCGCAGCGTATACCCAGCACATCCGGGCTTTAAAGGTGAGTCGAGATGAATTTTCGGTGTACAGAATATAGATCTCATCCGCTGCCAGCCTCGACCAGCCTCGACCATATTATATCCCCGCCTCTCCGCACTCCTCCCAATCGTTTCGCTTCCAGCGGTGACCACCGATGGTGCTCGTCTCCGTCACGCGGTTGCGCACATGAATGGGTAAGTACGTCATGTTCCTCTCCTGGTCGCGCGCAAGCGTCGCCTCCTCCATCTCGTGTTCGCAAACCAGGGGTCGTCAGTACACGCGGTCCTCTCAGAGTTCTGGCCATGGAAGAGCTCGTCTGGGGCTACTGTATTGAGGTCTGTTGTGGCGTGGAGCATCGCAGATGTGCGCGAGGTGGCAGCGTACAAGGTTCGCTGAGAGCAGGATGTGGGAGGCAGAAGACAGTGGTGAGTTCGACGCGCAGGTGGCGTTATGCAACCAAGCATTCGGATCGCAGTTCGGGTGGCAAGAGAGGCGGTGACGAGGCGGACACATGTGGTGTGGAGTCGTTGCTGTATTTGTAGCTCTTAGACTGTCTTGCGAGGGTCTTGGTGTGACTTGAACCTGTCTTAAGTAAGAGAATGAACCTTCTGGACTAAGTTGTCTGAGATTTTCTGGGGAAGTCTGAGCAAGAGCGAATAAGTGTCTCCAAGTGTTTCAAGAGAAAGTGCCCTTTTGCTGATGCCGGGATGAAGATGTATTCAAGTTTGCTGGGGAAACGTCATGTCACTACGCAATACGTAGGTACAGTAAGCTTGTCCGAGTTGTGACTGAACCTACAAGTACGCTATGACTCCGTCAGTGCCCATGTCGGGCTCGTGCAGTTGGCAGCCGCTGCGACAGGGTCGGTCAGTACACAGACGAAACTGAACTGTGGAATCCATTCGATCGACGTTAATGGGGTCGAAGGTGCCTCGGAGGAACCCTTTGTCGGTCACCATCCTTGGCTGGGCAGGGCAGCAGTGTACATGGCGCGCGCAGAGCTGAGGGGAGAGTCCTAGTTCGGGCTACATCCACGGCCAGAGTTTCGCTCGGAATCCGAGGTGCCACATTGTTGCACTGCCCTCCTCGGTCACGACCTCGATGTCTCCTGGCATGTAAAGGACCTGGAGGGCGAGTGTCAGCCATGCCAAACCGAACTCCTGAGGGGACACGTAAGCTGCGAGAGCGGTGTTTTGGGCGCGACATATGGGGATGACCACGTCCCCAATGCTGTGGTAGATGTCAATGAGGCCCTGACTCGTCTCGAGCCGGCACCAGCAACAAGTCCGTTGGAGGCGGAGAGCTCCCCGCCGTACAACCACGTCCCGTCTTGACAGGAGAGTATGTGATTGCGCATGCCCCTCACGCACCATGTGGACTTGGGCATGTACACTTCCAACCAATCTGTTGGATTGGGAGGGAGTCGGAGGAAGAAGCGTATGGCGACTGTGCCGCCAACCAAGCCGTGGTAGCGAAGGAGAGCTTGCTTGAAAGATCGCACGTATGGATGTGCTCGGCCAGGTGCTCATCAAGTGAATCTTCCAGCTCGCGGCGGACGAGGGCAAAACTGTCTTTCGCGGTCGCTCGAAAGACCATGGGTGACTTGAAGTCCATGTTCCTTACGATGCGGACGCGGACTTCGGTTGTGAGTCTGTAGACGTGAGCTTGGGAAGTGCGTGAACTCATCAGCGAGTGACTCACTGGGGGTACGACATGGGAAACAACGGATGAGGCTCGGCGTTGTGAGCAATTCTCAGGGCTTTAAATAACTGTGCAGCTAGCCAAGGACAAAGGTCGATTGCATCCGAGCAGTCTGTGACTTAGTGCACGTGCAGCTGGCCATGGCAATATGTGCAATGACGCGGCCACCTCGCGTGTGGAAGGATCGCCGGGGATCAGTCTTCTCGTGGCAACTTATCAGCATAACAGTGGTATATTCCATGAACGAACCCCTAACAGTATACGGAGTGGAGTAAGTACGCGCGAGTGTCCGAGATGCACCAATTTAGTACTCGGCTGCGTCCAAACAGTACGACAGCAGGTGGGGTGTGGCTCGTTGGCATCCATTGCGACAGGGTCGGTTGCAGAGATGAAACTCGATCCTTGGTGCGATGCACTCCATGGTATGAGGGAAGAGCGTGGCTCGCAGGAAACCACCATTGGTAACCGTCCTGGCCTGCGCTGGACAGCAAAATGCATTGTGTGCGCACTGCTGTGGGGCCATGCCAAGGTCCGGCCACATCCATGGCCACAACTTCGCGCTCAGCCCTAGCTGGGTCATGATGTGACTGGTGCGGTCGGAGGCTCGAAGAGAGGATCTGGGCATGTAACGCGAGTCGAGGGTGAGGTTTGGCCATGCTAATCTGAACTGTTCGGGAGAGACGTAGACGGCGAGAGTGGAATTGATAGTTTGACAGATGGGCAGGAGGGGGTGGCTGACACTTTGGCGGATGTCAACCTTCGTGCCGTTGCCGGAGTCGTGGCCCGTGATGAGGTGCGAGTCGGTGTGGATCCCACGCTAACCGGACAGGGGGACTGCGTAGATGTAGAGGCCATCTTGATGGTTCAGGATGTGGTGCTGAACGGGCCAGAAGCCATCGATGGGCGTGTACAGCTCCAAGACGCACTGTCGCGAGGGCCGCAGACGGAGGAAGAAGCAAAGGGCCACAATCCCCCCAACGACCGCACCGTGGCGGGTGAGGGCAGTCTTGAAGGTAGCGATGTTGGGTACGTAGATGGAAAGCAGCTCGTCGAACGCGTCTTGAAGCTTGCACTGGACGAGTGCGAGGCTGTCTTGTGCCGTCCCTTGGAAGAACATCAAGGTCCGGAAGTCCATCTGCTTGACGATGGTCTGCTGGATGTCTGTCGCCAGTCTGAATGGTTGATTAGGTGCGTCAGCTACCGTCGTCAGCTAACATTGCTCACTTTGCATATGGGAGGAACACCATCATGGGAAGGCAGGGGTGCGTTGCCGAGCATGCAGTCCTTGCGACCATAGTGGATATACTGCCAGGCCGACGGCATCATGTGTTCAGAGTCCTTGCGGTCATGTATGTGGCACGTGTCTGTGTATATTGCTGTATCTATAGGCGTTGTCGTTCGATACATGCTCCGTTAAATACTCGTCAGGCTACAAAGTCCTGATACTGGGTCACGACCAATGGAGCGACATATCCGTAGTTGGCTGCGGTGCAGGGTGCTCCACACGTCTCACTGCCCCTCAACCAAACGGTGGTCAAGTCCGCCAGGATTCCTTCCATGACGGCGCAGTCCCGACGCTGGAGGATGGTTCCGAATGCACGCACAAGCGTCCAGTGATCTCCGATCCA
Organism: Sanghuangporus lonicericola; assembly: GCA_016618145.1. NCBI lineage: Eukaryota > Fungi > Basidiomycota > Agaricomycetes > Hymenochaetales > Hymenochaetaceae > Sanghuangporus > Sanghuangporus lonicericola. The sequence continues at coordinate 1,691 of WJSG01026372.1, read as the reverse complement.
GCGCACCGTCAATGGACAGTCGGCTGACGTGACCTGGGGACACTCAGCATCCGGATCATCCTCTCGTGCGGATTTAGAACCCACGGTCGCGGTATTTGGGGATGAGGACACTGTGCAGCATCGACACATTGTCGCGTGCGGGTGTGATGAGGCCTCAATGCTGTTCTTGAAGGCGAGGGTATAGGGAGATGATCCCCTTCGCGGTGAGAAACACCATCACTGGCATTGACCAGAAGTTGGGGATGGGTAGAGTGGCAGAGGCAGTGTGACTCTCGACGATATGGATCTGTTGGCGAGAGTCAGGACGAACGAGCTTCAGCACCAGGGCAATGCCCCCATGGTAGTCGTTGTCGACATTGCCACTGATGTCCGCTCCTTTCCTAAGGATTATATATAGGCATTTACGCAGTGAGATCCGTTGCACACCGACTGACCATAATTGAGCAGTGCTACTGATAATGTTTGATCGGTCCCATTGTATTGTGATTGCCATACTGTGCTTCACACAAGACCCTGGATCTCCGGGTTCTTCAGCAATGAACTGATCGCAACAATTCGATAATTAAAGCCAAGATTCTTTTATCACATATCGGCCAATTCTAACAATACAATTTTGTTTCTGTGACTAGTGCCAGCTGGCTTATTTCACCCTCTTCATATTGCTCTGACTGCGCCATGCCGCTCTGAACAATTCAGAACTATGTAGAAATATGTAGAACTGTGTTTCAAGCTGTGCGTAGTCCAGGTCTGCCCGGAGGGCCTTGCTATTTCGACCTATGCGGCGGGTCACAGGTCACAGGGACCTCGTCCGCGCCGCATCGTGCTACTGGTCACAGGTCACAGCCCCTCCGGGGCCCCCAATTTCGCGTTTTGGCGCGTTTTTCGGGCGTTTAGCATACCTAAACCGGTAATTTCTCGGCGCCTCCGCTTCGCTCCGGCGACTGCGGGCGTTTAGAGGTCACACCCCGCCGGGACCTGCGCCGCACAGGTCGAAACTCTACAGTATAAGTGGTCTCTCCTGCCTCCACGTACGTAGACACTCTTCCGAGGAGCTGCTCGCAGCGGATCGCCACATCACCGGCCGGCATACTATATACGCACACCAGCCATGTCTGTGAATCCTGAATCCCGAAATCAACTTCGGACCGCCGATGACGTTCGTGGTAAGTTTTACTCGTCCATCAACGCCGTCTCGTCATTCATATACTCACTGGAAGTTGGAATGTGTCGTCTGCAGTCGCTTGTGTGCGGTAGCTATGGTCTGATAGTGAGCCCTTTGATACCTATTGGGAGTTTTTTAATACCTGCTTGACGGCATTTCCGCGGACTCCGGTATCTCAACTTTAGGTATCCGACATCACAGTCGAAACGCGGCTCGCTCATCCACTACCCGACCGTTTGCGTAGGCGTTGAAAGACCGGACTTACTGACATCTCTCAGCTCTGAGCGTTGGCGCCGTCACCGCGACCCTGTGAAGTGTTAGAAGTTGATATCCATGCGGCTTGGTGATATATCCTCTTGCGGCTCGCGCCCGCGTGCGATTCCTCCGACTTCCTGAACCTCGATTAGCGAAACCTACATAAAGCACCTCTTAAATGCGCACCAGGGCAACCGATCCGACTTCCCCCTGCCACAAGCACTAGGATGTCCTTCCTGGTCGCGCCTGCGCTGGCTACGCCGCTGCTGAAGAT
>WJSG01026366.1:0-15931 GCA_016618145.1 Sanghuangporus lonicericola | reverse complement strand
AATACTTGGGTCTTCCTTTCTTTGGTTGTGTGTGTTGTTGTAGGATTGTCTCCACCTTGATCTCCTCATTTAACTGACGGTTTGATGCTTCTGTCAACAGCAATTCATCCTCAGATTCTTCCTCTTCTTTTGCATGAGGATATGCTCCTCCGTACAGCTCCTGTTGATATATATCATCCATATCATTCTCACAATATGCAGGCTCCACCTCATCTTGGTCATCATGGTCAGGTGCAATATTTTCAACTATATTGTAGTCATTCTCAAAATTACCATCTTCATTCAATGCTTGATATACTTGAGGCTTGACATTTTTCTTTTCACCTTTTGGTATGGCCTTTTTGTGATATAATCACATCCAGTCATAAACACAGACATGCTCAAATTGTGAAGGCCTCCACATATAGTCCAGTACAGGAGATAATGTTCAATGGGTATCTTGCCTTGGCTGTCATCTTCTGCAAGTCCAACCACCACTTTTGATGTGCCTTCTTCACTGATATCTGTTGAGTCTGACCAAGCTCACATTATCTCATACACATAACCTCTCCAATAACATGGCCTAAATTTGTGACTCGTATAATGATCAGGATGTCTGAGCAAATACATGGCTGCCATAGGACCACCTATTTCAGAGGAAGCAGTCAAGGAATCCACTATCTTGGTCATCAGGCTTCTCGCCTTCTCCTGCTTTGATTTTGAACTTCAAAGTAGGTCTCCATTACGCTCAAAACCCTGCTGGACTGCTTGAAACATAACATGGGTCTTTAATGGGGTCNGCTGGACTGCTTGAAACATAACATGGGTCTTTAATGGGGTCTTGGTGATATAGTCAGCAACATATGCAATGACAGATTTAATGGCAGTGCCTGACAACAGACTTGTGACATCATGGTTGCAGCGCATCAGATATGACATTGCAGGGGTGAATGTATTCATCCAGGGCTCTCCTTTTCTCATCATGAGGGCTCCTGTCTCTGGATCCACCTGAGTAAAGGCAAATGTTTGATGTGGAAAGCATGCTTTACAGACCCCTGTAACAGGATCTGTACAACCCCTACTATCAGACTCTTGCATTCCTGTATTCTGTGCCCCCTTGGGTGCCTTTGTGAATTTACTTCTTGTGTTGCATTTATGGACATTGGACAGACATAAAATCTCATCAACTTCTCTAATATATTCCTCCTTCCACAGCTCATACTCTTGGCATGCATTGCAGTTAGCTGAATAGCTGTGGTCACATTTCAGTGGTGGTGGCTTGGGCAGAGTTTCGGTAGAAGGCACATGCAGATGATTAGCTTTGTGTTTATCTACCACAGTACCTACAGCCTCCATTGTACCTGTGCTGAATTCACCTTGGTGTACGCTCTCTAAGTATTTCACCATGGCTTGTTGAAAATTGGACTTTGGGTCCATGATGCGCCATTGAATCTCTTGTGCAGTAAGTGAATGTTTAATCCATAAAAGCATATGCAAATGCAAGGTCAGTCTACCTTGTTGCTCAACTGTGCCATAATAGCCAGAGGTTTCACCATACAGGCCTGGATGATCTAGACCTACCCCCAGAACATGCATAGTGAAGAGGTCAACCATAACTTTGAAAAATCTTGCACCTGCTACAGGATTATCAGCAATCAGCTTGAGTCGTTCAGCTTGATCTCTGAATTTAGGTACAAAGGGTTGGTCAGTGTCTGCATAGTACAATGCCACAGGGTGCTTGATATCGGCTGCTGCAAAGGTGACAAACCATGATGGTGCTCCAAGATATGATACCAATGACCAGATCTCATTACACATATATTTCTTACTAGTTATTGACCCCTGAACCTTGTAAGCCACATGATCAAGGTCATTGAGCACCTTGAAGCATGCCTTTTCATCATCAGATTCTGGTTTTACTGGACCGGTCTTCAACTTCTCCACAATGTCAGTAAGAGTTTCAGCATTGATGTTCAGTAACTGATCAGCAATGTCTTTGAACTTGCTCTTGTCAGCCAATATATACCCGCCTGTAGTTGACTTCTTGATCTGTTCGTGGTTAAGTGCTACTAATGGAAATAATGGCTGTAGCTGAAAACACTTATCATGGTACATCAATAGCTGTTGCTTACGGCACTCTTCAGACACTGGTTTCACTCCATGAATATTATTTAGTCCTCCTAGCCCATATGAAAACAACCAAGGGAACATCTTTGGGTACAGTTGAGGATTGTGATAGATACTTTCAGGTTGCTCTGCCTGCCCAATACCCAGTACCTTCCCTCCGCTCTTAAAATATTCTACTGCTCTGGCTGTAATTTCACAGCGATGATGCTTGCCCATATGTTCCAAGTCAATCCCAGTAAGTCCATGAACTACGAATGGACAAGCCCCTTCTTCAGTGCCCTCATCCTGTTCATCATCATTGACTGCAGTAGATTCAGGATCCTTGTTTGTATCTGTGCTTTGTGTAAAATTGACAATGACAGGTGGCTCATCTTCTGGATATTCATCAAGGTGCTTATAGGAGATCCCAAATCAGCATAATCAGCATGGTTAAGCTTGAGCCACTCCAAGGCCTTGGCAACTTTGTTCCTGCGAACAAGTAATGGTGTCCGCTGAAACTCCTTCTGAGTGGGTATATTTGGCCCAATGTACATGAATGCTAGCACTTCGTCCAGCTCATCTCTGACGGAGGTAAAGCTTGATATATCTTGACCATTGGCAGTGAATGGCTTACAACATTGGCCTTCATTTTGGACATACCAGACACATGAACCTTCACAATGCAATAGTTATGCTTTACTCTAGAGATCGGCATTTTCTCTGTCCAACTAAGACCTTGCAGCTCTAATGGAATTTCCCCAATCCATAGACCATTACTCAAACTGTCTGCAGGTATGTTACCATGCTGCAGATCACTCATGCAATCCAAGCATATGTCATTACTATTAGGAAGGAGCACTGGGCCAGGGTGGCTGAGAATGGGATCATCAGCATGTTGTCGTTCAATCCGTGTTACTGAAGCATCTGGCACAAGTAGATCCCTATCAAAAGCAACAGTATGGAGTTTGCGGAGACGTCTTTTGGCAGTTAATAGGCCACAGACAGTGCATCCAGATTCTATAAAGTTCTCCACCTGGACATCATTGGCATAACCTGAGATAGTCTGATATAGAGCATCCTCACTAAGCGGCGGTGGTGGGAAGTTTGCAGGAGGATCACGGTCGTTGGTCTGCTCGGGAATATCTGTTCTCATACTAAGCTTCTTATTATCCTTCCACAATATCTTTCTCTCCCTACCATTCATGGGTGCCAATTGGGTACATGCAAATACGCACACAAAATTGGCACAAGATGAACATATATGTTGCTGCAAAGCTATCATTATATTGTCTTTAGACATCTGTTTACTGATGCGTGCAACCCCATAACACTGCGCTATATAAAGTTGTTGAGACTTATTTAAATGTGAGCATATATCTTTCAAGGGGATATCAACTGTGATAATATCCCCAACTTCAGCCCACATTTTCCGCAGGATGTAAGACATGTAGACATATTTCTGGTCCTCTATAGGTGATCCCAATATGTCATACTGGCATAAATCTGTCAAAGACCAAGTTTGAGCCTTACGGTTCATAGTAGGGAGTTGAGCACCACCATACAAGGTATATTTCTGGTCAGCAGTAGTCAATCGCTCTCGGGGTATTTGTGATGTGACTGCATTAGCAAAGGGGCTCCTTATCATGACATAGAAGTCATGGGCATACCACATATTTTGAATGCACATCATTCTAGATCTACGAGCTAGTAAAGAGGGAGACCAGATGGTCGGGGGACAAAAATTCCAAGGTATGATCAATTCTGGATCCAGTCGCTCATACACAACATCACTCAATGACTTCTTCTCCAGACATGCGGTATCTTGCATGATAGCGCTTGCAATGAATACATGATTGCCAGCGAACATATTCTGCTGTGCTGAAATAAACAACGACATTTCTGTGAGGGTGCCTGTAGTGACCCTGCCCGTTATGGGCACAGAACTTTCACTGAGGGTGTCTGTCATAACCCTGCCCGGCAAGGGCGCAGCACTTTCTACAAAGGCGGCTGCCATGACCTTGCCCACCAGGGGCACCGCACTTTCTGCAAAGGCGGCTGAAACAACACCTTTATAAGTAGCATACATATGTGATGCCAAAGTCGGAGACCCAACACCGCTGGCCGTGTGAAGGGGCTGGACGAGCTGAGAGGTGATTACTATAGCAAAGAGAGCCCATAGTAATGTTAAGAGGGACAAATGGTCCCTCCCAATGAGGGCTGAGATGATTCTGTTCATGGTGAACACTGTATGTAGGCAGAGCAAGATGGTGGTGGTGAGCAGGACTGCAGGCGTCAAGTGAACTTGGAATTGAACATTCAAACACGTGACTGCACATACCAATGCCGTATCTCGCACTGCATGAATTATCTCGCACATGCATGAAGGCGTCTACAAAGCTCAAAGGCCCTTCTGCAGATTGACATGTACAACCAATATATTAATGAAGTCCATGCAACAGCACTAGGTAGTACATGATCATGTATACTCATAAGCAGACAAGACAAGAGACACATAGCTATGGCAACATACAGGAGGTTGAGACAACAGGCTGGCAGGGAGAATACAACTCAGACTGGGGTGGACTTGACGATACATATACGGGACACATATACGGGAACAAGAAATTGAGCAAATTGCAGCTAGTAAATGTGTAACAAATCAGGCAGAGGCCAAAAGAACTACACCGTACAGGTTCAAACTAAGAGCTTGAACAGCACTGGAGAAGCTGTTCCGCTCTGCACCAACAGGGTAAGTAGAGGCACTATAGTATACCATGGCAATGTCGCCAAAGGTCAAATCATACTCAATGCGCTTCAGCGAGGTGACCATGTCGTGCTTGAAGTTGTCCTTGATGCCCCCACGAGCAGAAAACAGATGGCGAGCATCCCAAATTGCGACTGCAGAGGCGTGTGTGAGTTCAAACTTGGAAATATGAAAGTTTATTGTATAGAAATTGGCTCACTGTCATCGTTGGAACCCCAGGCTGTCTTGTCGCGCATGTCCAAGAGAGACTGTCACTGCTGCTTGCAGCCCCCGTCCTGGCCCCCTTAGAAGGGGTGAAGCCCATGCCAGGCAGAACACGAGCTGTACGGGATGATATTAGTTCCAGGTGTGTCCATTGACACAAAGGGATAAATTGACATACCAGTAACGTTCCCGCTGCTAGCAGAGGGACTTGGATACGTGCGGATTGAGAGTCCTTGAATCTTATTGCCGTTGCTGGCAGGATAGCCTGTTGAGGGCCGCTGGGGGTCTTGAAAGCAGCAACTTTGGCAGTACTTCCATGGAAAGCTCCCGCAACAAGGAGGTTGGGGGAGACCCTCGCCGGGTTGACAACAATGGGACTGTCCTTCTGTGGGTCGTGTGCATACAGGATCAAGTCCAGCAACTTCCTGTTATTGAGTAATCAGTACATCCCTACTTCCGCCATTCAAAATCAATAACTAACCGGCGGTGCACCTTGTAGTGGGGCTGGTCCACGATTCCTTCTCCCAGGAGCATAGTTTGAATTGGGTAGCTCCCATAGTTGGGGACGTGCGTCCTAGTGATCCATGAGAACAACACGTTGATTGTAAGTAACATTTCACATACTTGAGCAGGGGCAGATCATTATAGGTCTCCCGCAGGAGCGGGTCAGTGGCGGATTCATCAAAAAGATCAACACCAGGACCCCAAACAATGCCGTTAGAGGGCTCCATGCTGTAGTCTTCAGCGTGATTCTCCTCTGTAGCAGCATCCAGATCCATAGCATTGTCGCTAGTCTCCTCACTGTATATTTTGTCAGAGATGTTTACCGTGGGGGTAGAAAAAATTGTACCTCTCGGTGTTGGCAAAGCGGACAAAACCAAGACTCTTCGGCTGAAGCTTCAACATTCTATATTGCAGGGGAAAAGGGTTCGATGAATCAGCTCCAAACCAGAGCGACTCAAGTACAACTACCTTTTATCAGTCCCTGCAGAGTCCTTCTCAATTTTGCTGAGGCTATGAGAGGTAGTTTCAGAGGGTTGGAACACATGTTCTATTAAACGAAACATACACTTCGGACATGTCTTCAAAAACAGTACCAGACGAAAGATTGTTACGGAAAAGCGCGGTTTGTTTTTTGTAGCTGAGGTATGGATGAGAAAATGTAGAAGAGACCCGTAGGAAAAGAAGCGCGATTACAGCTCCTCGTCAATGTCGCCCATGTTCGGGTTGAACGCCTGATCAGCCGAGCTTGACATGAACTTGGCGTCAGCACTCATCCGTGAATATTTGCCAAAGCACTCACTCCGGAGCCTTAACAGTCTTCTTCTTGCCCTTGGCTGCGGCGGCCTTTTGAGCAGCCAGCTGAGCCTTCACTACCGGGCGGCGGGGCAGAGGAAGCTTCTTGCAGGGAGTGTCCTCGGCATCGCTGGTAGCCTTCTTACCGCAGGTGTTACCAGCGGAAGCCCTGTGGCAGTAGAAAGTCAGTTAGCTGAGCAGCCCAATATATATCAATAGAAAGCTGAACACTTACTTCTTGACAGTGCTGCAATCCCGAACCTCGACAAACTCGACCTTATCGTCGGAGGTGGTCTGGACACGGGCCTTTTTGGTGGGAGATGCACTGGCGGACCCGTGATATCAGTTGCGACTCACAGCATGATTGTCTGAGTGGCGTGACATACCACTCACCCTCTCCTTCGTCAGCAGACTCTTCACTGTTGAACTGCTGGTGAGCCTCTGTACTCTGCGCTACAGATAGTAAGCCTCACGCCTTGGTCTGCTTAGCAACCGGAGTCTTGCGGACGGAGCCTGCCTTTGTCTTGCTACAAAAGTAAAGATCAATGATAAATATCTCTACACTTTTTTAAAAGCAGAGAACTTACACAGGAGACGGACTAGCTGGGCTCACAGCCGGAGTATCCTTCGAGCGACTGTAGTAAGTGAAAGGTTGAGTTAGCTATATTTTGAGGATCATATGGTTGTAGTACATACCACTCAATCTTAGGAGTCTTTTGGACCTAGGGACAAACGTCCACCTCGTCCTCACTGCTGTTGCAGACAGCATCGACTTTGGTCTCGCCTTCATATTCGCTATAAGACAACAGGCAGTCAGAAGAGGCGAGGACATACCTGCATGTCTCCCTGGAGAGCTCCTCCACATTGTCATCATCTTCCTCCGGAACATTGTCCACCTCCTCGCCTTCCTCTGCCTCGCTCTCAATGAGCTCGGCACTGAAAGCTCTAAGTATATCTGACGGAGATGCAACCAGGGTGGAGCTCACCTTTTAACAACTTTGCCTCGCTTTCCGCCGCCAGCACTTGCCTTGGCAGCAGCGGCACTCCTGATAACCAAAAGCTTAAGTACATATGGCACAAAGAAATCACAAGAGACACATACTTCTTGGGTGTGCTCTTCGCAGTGGTCTTCCCACCAGCAGCAGCACCAGCAGCGGCACCTCGCCCGCCCTTGGCAGAAGCCGTACGAGCAGAAGCAATGCGAGCAGCTGGCGTGTCTGCCTTGGCAGCGGAGGCCTTGGAACTACGAGGTGGGGGAGGTCAATAATCCGGGAAATGGTGTGTGCAGAATCTACACACCGGGCAGTGGCAGCAGCACGGGGAGGCATGGTATGATGAGGAGAGCGGTAGTAAGAATAAGAGCGATAGTAAGAAGGAGTAACAGAGCGAGGTGCAAGGGCACAGAAAGGCAGGGACGAGAGGGGCAAAGAGAGGACAGAGAGGACAAAGAGGCCGCTGAGGAACTCTGAGGATGCCTCTGCTGTTGGCAGGGGGTTTATATCCTGAGCACGAGCAGAGATTCTGTCGGAGGTGGTACCAACCATTTTATTGACTACGCGCACAAATAAATGGCTAAGCGGGCAGGGTATACGGGAATATATCCTTTTGGAAGTTGAGGTTCATTGCGCCCAGTTGCACCCAGTAGGCGTGACACCGGGGAGTTTTTGGTAGACCTTTGGATTGCTGTTGGCTGAAGGATACTTGTCCCTGAAATGGTTGCATTGCAGGGTTCTGCCTGAGCACGGCAGCTCCTGCCCTACCACGTGAAGTCCAACAAGAGCATGATGGGCGCACAGTATCTACGTTTGCAACAAGTCTACTCACGGAGGTGTAGGGCGGGCTACAAATGTTACAATGCCCACAGTCCAGTCGCTGAGGGTAAGGCTTGGCTCGCAATGCAATCTGAGAACTGTGCGGAACACAACCGGCGCGAGGCTTTAGCTTATTCGGTACAACTCATGTCGGAGTGACAACGACTCACCAGATTACCTCCAGCTGAATATGTATGCTCCTATATTGCCCTCCCAACGCTGTTTGAAGCTGCAGGAGGATGAGAAAGGTTCAACAGGAACAACGGGAGAGGGAATATGCAGTGAAGGGAGTAACACTTGCAGACTATACCTGGTCCAGGAGTCATCGGAGCCTGGCTGAACACGACGTAAAACAGCGTGCATCGACCAATCACCTCTCGGAGCATGCAAGCACAGAAGCACGCTGCAGCGACCTAACTTGAAGCAGCTTAAGGCAGTGAATATGGTACGAGATGGACTTGATGGAAGTTCGCACCTCAAACAAGCTGTCACATATACCGAAGGTCCTTCAGAACTGCACTTCAGGCCCCCGTTGTCCCCCGCCCCTCTCAAGCATCGATACGACTGCACTCAGCAGTTTACTTCGCACTTACTATGGCTTTTTTGACACAACTGAAGGCCGACCAGACCAAGTACCGTGCGTAGCGCCTCTTGCTATCCCAGGGCTGGTCTCTGCTGTTCCTCACCAGTCTGGGATTATCCGCTGTAGGCGAAATGCTCGCGGACTACATGGAGCGCCAAAAGGATGGCAGGGATGGGCCAATCGTCCAGCTCAGTACTATTGACGACGTCAGTATGGGGCAATTTGTCATTGTTGACTCAGTAATGCTTACCTGCGGAACAGACCATGGACCCGGCTGACTTCACCAAGGTTTGCGAGTGCAATGCTGGAAGAACATTAATGCTGGGCTACCCCAGGAAAGCCGGTGAAGAGGTCGAGGAGGTCATTCTTCGAGTCCAAGGATTCTTGCAGGACGCCCATCTCCTGCCGATCTGCAGCTTCCAGTGAGTCCCATTTGCATGTCATGATACATACAACACATACGAACATACCTCCAGTATCCCCCGTAACCATGCCCGGTTGATGGACATGAAGCAGTCCGTAACCTTGATCGGCTTTGGGGCAGAAAGGTTTGACTGCGCTGTCCGCGGGCTTCTTAGCATCTATCAGTTCTTCAACCGCCACATCGCTCGGTCTGGGAGCCGCCTCCGGGATTGGACCCCGGGTCGGGATGGTGCGAACTTGACAGTTCTGTTCGCAAATCGCTACTTGACTTCGTCCTGAAATGCTGCTGGAGAATCTCCTGCCAACCTTGCCGAGATTGTCGACCCATTCAATCTTCTCCAACCTCTTTTACAAACAGAGGTGCATACTGAAGATAATGTTGTCGAGTATTGGCAGAGGCACGAAGAGGAGAGGTCAGCCCCCGCTCTGAGATACATTGGGTGACGTCAATTGCTCACATCTCATAGCGTGCGCTTTGCCCGTATCAAGCCTGAGGCCTTCTCCATATCCAACATGGTGGAGGTTCAGATTGGCTTTGTCGCTGTTAAGACCGGCCGATCCGAATACGTGTTCTTGCCAAAGTTGCATTCAGTTTGCTTGCTTAATCGGGCTGCAGAGAAGGTACGCTCTACAGAGCATGAGAGGATGCAAACTCACCAATTTTGAGTAGGAGGCTCATGTGCGAAATACTGCTCCTCAACAAGCTACATGCCGGAGACGGTTTGCTGGTTCTGCGGCTTGCCATAGCATGACATATTGAAGGACCGGTTGACTGAGGCCTTGTTATCTTTGTCCAACTTCTGAGCTGCAACAAATCTGTTCCACGCAGACTTGTCTGGGAAGTAGCCATAGGTATCCTGGTGGAGGACCTCAGAGTCGAAAAGGAGCGCTCGTGTGATGACGCAACTCGGGAAGGCCCCAGGCCGGTCGATGTTGTTGGGATGGAATGGACCTTGAGGAGAGGTCACGTGGGTGCGGCAGGTTGCAAGATCTCGGAAAGGCATGAAGTGGTCGCTGCGCTCTATGATGGCCCGTTGGACCCTGTTGGGCGACTGGATGGGCTCTCCGCGAGCGATAGGAAGCAGCTCATTGACGAAGTCTAAGAGCGCATTGAGGCCGGGATGCGAGTCATCCCCTGAGTCAGACTGCGACACAGGAGGCTGTGCTGAAGGATCAACGGGAGTATGCACCTGGACCGGAGTGGTTCTAGGCTTGCGAGTGGTGACCTTGATGCGCAATGGGCCTGCCAAGGCAGGGGCATTGACCTGCCTGACTGCGTTCTGTACCGGCACCGTCAGAACATCAGAGGAATGCTCTGCGGGCACAGTACCGCAAGTGAGTAGGCCATGGATAAAGGTGTCCGTCCAGCCACGCATCCCCGGCACACACTGCTCAATAGCATCAGATATGCGTACCATCAGAGAAATCCTTGAGATGTGCGAGATACACCGTTTGTCGCGGTGCTCAACGAGTGGACTGCCCTCCAGACAATACTTGCAGTGCATTTTGTAGTGCTTTGTCGTCAGGTGCTGGTCCCCTTCCTTCGTGAAATGCTCCTCCACGAAGGCATCTAACTTGGTGCCTCCGTGAGAGCTGGTGACAGGCATGACAAGAGGGGTGAATACCGAGGACAGAATGTGAGAAGCTGGAGGCAGGAAAGCACCAGAGATGGACAGTGATTGTCAATGCACAGGGCTTGTATCCATAGTTACCCCAATATAAGAAATCATAATATAATGATGTCTGTCTCGTCAATCTGCACAAGTAGGGTACATTATATCTATGGACCACACGCATTAAACAAAAAACCATTTGTCTGGCTAAGCGCTCGAGAGCTTGCCACCAATCGCCGGACCCCATGTCCTTTCCCCCGCTTGCCACGCCAATCGCCATGCCAGGCGCTTGCCAGATGGCAAGCTGGCAAGGTTTTGCCATCAACACTAGCTACCAGACTGCCCACAAGACTGCAGCTCCTTCCAATCCATTGTCATCCTCACAGGTCCGTCTTGCTGGATTTACTTACTTGCCTCAGAGTGGGCCACTACTGGCAAGTTATGATTGACGGAGGTTTTTGTACAGCCCAATGCTTGTAATACTCAACTGTTCAGACATTCTGGATGGCACATGCAGCTTATGCAAGTGTTCAGCTTGCACAAAACTGTGTGATCTGTTTGGTGGACCATGATACTGAAGAAGGATCTCATTTTCAAGGTAAATTGTCAGTACAAAGGTTTCTGAATGGTTGTGAATAATTGACAAGACATAATTGTTCATGCATATAGAGGGCAAGAGGACAAAAGGCATTCAATTTGATGACCACAACATACAACAATGTACACAGATAAGATAAGCTACAGTGGCTGTTGTGGCCAGACTCCCGGTCCTTGCAGTCTACACATCTTCAGCAGGAGCCCTCCTTCCACCTCCCAGCTGCCGCATTGCCCAGCACTCTGGGACAGCATACTCTGTCCTGGGAAGCTTGCCCACGCTCGACATGCTCCACAGCCGCCTATGATGTGGATAAGCGAGCAACAATAGAGCAAGGAGGTGTGAAGATCAAGCAGCGGACATGTCGGACACCAAAGACTGGGCAGGAGCTGTAAACCAGGAGCACATCAAAGACCCTGTGAATCTCTGGAAGGGTTTTGGATGTGGCCCTCTGCTTGTATTTGTGAGTTGTGGCGCCAGCGGTGTCAACAATCCTCTTACATCACAGTGCACAGGCCCTCCACCACTTGCTTCTAGGTCCCAAGGCTGTGACCCTTGCCCTGGGTGCTTATATAGCCTCGCGCAAGCCCAAGGCACACATCTACCGCATATGGACGATCACAAGTGGTTGCATCACCTATGCTGCTGTTCTGGTATGTCCAAGCAACCTCAACTCCCATCAGCCTTGCGCATGTCATTGCGCACCAGGTCCACTTTGCCCTCAGCTTGCAGGATACATTCAGTGCCACAGGTTTCGGAAACAAGTTCAACTGTGAGAAGTTTTACCAACACATCATCTCTGCGATTGAAGAGCACATGTCAACTAACCAATGTTCCAAACTCCTTGCTTGGTGGAATGGGTACACATTCTCCTTCAACCAATGCACGTGTCAGCATGCTTACCTCACCCCAATGTCCAGAAAGCTCCCCAATGTCCAAAAAGCTGTTCAGTGTGCAGTACTTGGACTCCTTAGATGATGACAACAACAACAACAACAACAACAACAATGACAAAAATACTGTCTTCACACAGATGGTCACCCAGGCAGCCGCCCAAAATGCCATGTCTCTGAACAATGTCAACCTGGGCCTACAACAGAACCCAGTGCCAATGAACTAGGCTAGTAGCAGATGTTTGTGTGTCTAGAAATACATTTACACCTGATAATGATAAGACCTGCTTCCCTCAAATTCCTTGTCTGTCTGATTGTGATTGCCTTTGCGATGTGATTTGTCTACAACTGCTCAAAGAATGTTTTTACTGCTCATAACCACAACCATTGACTTGTTTGCCAGCTATCTGCATCCTCACTGCCAGGGGTGGAAACATTGTTCATATTCGAAAGTGCGGAATAATTGGCCCCCTTATTGAGGCATTGCAATCAGGATCTATGACCATGGGAAGGATGGCTATGCCGTTACTGTGGGATTAAACTGATCTCCTGTCTTGCAGGGATTGCTGCAATTGCAATCACATTCCAAAACCATTGTATTAGGTTCCAAGGCTGCGCGTGTTTCTGTGATGTGGTCATGCTCAAGTTTGGGTCCTTTGGGGAACAATGACAATAATTTTATCTTGATTTATGGGATTTTCTGAGATCTTTTGAACAATATATCTGTTAAGACCATGTGCACCGGAACAGAGTTCGGTGGAAGTCCAGACAGAGTTATGGAGTTACAAAGTCCGGTGCACGAGGGACGAAGACTTTGACAAAGCTATTGATCAACGCCTTGAGGATCCACGAAGGTCTTCAATTTAGGATAGACAAGAGAACCAGAGTTTATACTGGAGCAAGCAACCAGTAAGAAGATAAGCAAGAGATAATACCAAGCGAGAAAGAAGTCAAGCCAGAGAATACTGTAGAGATCAGACCGTAGCAGTGCATCACACGTCACAAGGCCCGTCGCCGCGCTGCTATTTGGCCCTCGGTCACAGGTCACTAGGCCCGCTGCCGTGTGTGGCAGCCTCAAGTAGCCTGTTTTTGGGAGTTTAGATGCCCAAATTTGGGAATTTCCGCACCTATGGTGGCGATGTCACACTTCCTCAGGCCTATCGCTGCTATGTCAGACCCTATCGGCGGGTGTCACACCCTGGACCCCCGCCGCTATGGTCTGATCTCTACAGTAGAAGTCAATCCAGAGATAAGAAGTCAAGCAGAAGTCGGAGTCAGAGGTCAGAGGTCAGAGGTCAGAGGTCAGAAGTCCAAAGGATTGGATGATATGAGAGAGCAAACAGAATAAATTGAGCTCAGAGTCATAACGGGGAGTATAACGAGATATCAGAACTGAAGTCTAAGTGTGGCTACAAGGAGGCTTATATAGTAAAGTCCGAAAGTCCGGAGAGGAGTAGCCAAGACATGAGTAAAGGCCGGAGTCAGGCGGAAGCAGATGATCGTCCAATACAATGTATAGTAAGATCGAATGAAAGGCAGATAAAATTGAGGATGATCAAATAAATGGAAGCAGGCGGATGCAAGTGGAAGCAGATGGGCCGGAGTCCGGGTCAAGTAAGAAGGCGGTAAGGGGTGAAGTGATCGACAATAGAAACACATGTAAGAATGAACCGGAGTTGCAGAGTCCGGAGTGGGTCCGGACCGGAGTTGGTCCCTTGTGGGCATGGAATGTAACAAGATCCACTGTTGATCAAACAATTTGAATTCCGAATCGGTATAGTAGACGAGTCGATCAGACGTCTAAGAGGTCGCCGACAGTCTAGATAGACAGAGAGAGTCAAGCGAGTAGAGAGTAGAAGGATGAGAGTGAGACTCAGATTGGACTGTCAAAATTATGCAGCACTCGCAGGTTGCAGGCGACACAATGGCGCAGCGCTTAGAGGTTCCAACAGAGAGAGACGGGCCCCGGCAGGGCTAACGTCTCGATTGCTAGAATGCTAGGGTACATCGCTCTATGCTAACAGGCTTATATACTCGACGAGGGGGTTCGGAGAGGATCGGAAAGGGAAGCGGGACGTCCGGATTTCGGGGAAAGGGATGATTGAGGGATGAGGAACGAACACCTAAACAAGAGCGAGCGGGAAAACAGTACTTAAGTGCGGGGATTTGCTGGGAACGCGTCCGTTACAGTGGGCCCCCTACCGCCTGGCAACATCCCTCATACGACGATATACTTGACTTGTTTCATTACATGGTACCATTTCCCCTTCAAACCACGGGCAAGAATTCGCTCCCGGAGAGCAGCAAGCAGAACTGGAGACGTGCTTTGCTCCATATGCTGAACAGTGGACCTGGTAAGTATCGTACTAGTACAGGAGCTAAACGGCATCATACACATCGATACCAGTTGCTCGTTCCTCCGACAGCGTGCATAGGCGGTTTGCATCCTCAGACATCCCATCGCAAGATCAGGTCAAACACCATATGTTTACAGATAAGTACACTGCAGTGGTAACTTCAAGCCACGATACTCCCGCTCTTAGACGACCTTGATCTGGTGCGCCGTGTTGATGTCGAGCGGATCGTTGAAGATGTTGATGTCCCACAGAGGCGGATACGTCGTCTTGACATTGTACCGCTTCGGGTTCTTACGCCCGAGTTCACACAGCTTCTCGTAGTCCTCGTCCGAGATCTCGATCTGCTGGAAGTTCGACTGGATGCGTTCTGTGTGCGCGTGCCCATGAGCCACATTGCCGGACTGATGCGGACGAACAGTACAAACCCGGAGTGACGCTCTTCGGTATGACCGAGTATCCACGCTTGACACCCCATGCGATCAGGACCTGCGCAGGCGTCGCGTTGTACTTCTTCGCAATCTCTTTGACCTCAGGCCACTCTGTGAGCATCGGCGCACCCGCCACTGCACAAGCCACATCGTGAGTACCTCTCCCTTCCCACGACACAACAGTCCAGGCAACGCACTGTTGTTCCCGAGCGGGCTGTACGCCGTGATGTGAATGTTGTGCTTTTCGCAGAAGTCGACGAGGTCGTCCTGAAGGTTGAGTGGGTGCGCCTCGACCTGGTCCACGGCGGGCCACACGCCCGTCGCATCCGCGATACCCTGGATGAGGTCGGGGCGGAAGTTCGATACACCGATCGTCTTGACCTTGCCCGTGTCGAGGAGCTTGATCATCGCCTTCCACGTGTCCGTGAGGCTCGTCTCAAGGTCGAGCTCGGCCCAGCCAGGACGGTTCGGGTCATCGGGCTCCAGGTTGCTGCCAAAGGGTACTGGGGGAAACGCGACTGGCCAGTGGATGACTTCACGTAGTGCATGAGCGTGATTGAGGGGGATCAATGTAGACGAGAAGGCACGTACGGAAGAGGTCAACGTAGTCGAGCCCGAGCTGCTTGAGCGACTCGTCAAGCTCTTTCTCGACGAGGTCCGGCTTGTGCGAGGTGTTCCACAGCTTAGTGGTGATGAAGAGCTCCTCGCGCTTGACGACCGACGGGATAACCTTCTTCAAGGCACGACCAACCTGTCACCGGTAGGACGTGAGAAACCTCCGTGATGTATGATGGACGAATATGAGACGCACCTCGTCCTGGTTCTGGTAGATCATAGCACAGTCAATGTGTCTGTAGCCGACGCGAATCGCGACCTCAA
>WJSG01026357.1:0-12834 GCA_016618145.1 Sanghuangporus lonicericola | reverse complement strand
GCTCCTCGGCTCTCTGCAGCGCTGCCCGTTCCGGCACGCCGCCCATACTGTAGACATGGATCCAGCGACTCGACTTGGATCCATGTCCACAGTCTCTTCCGCGCACGTCGCTCCTCGGCTCTCTGCAGCGCTGCCCATTCCGGTACGCCGCCCATACAGTATGCTGTCCTCCCATTAACTGAGGTACTCACCATGACTCGTTCATTCAGGTTGAGACACAATCCGGTACAATGCAGGAAGAGCATCGTAATTGAGGGAATAGATACAATGATGAGGAGGCTGTAATACACTGTAACACAATATCAATATACGATTCCTTGCGTGAGAGCAAAAATAAGTACAATAGGTGAGAACATCAGAAGGATATGATGGTACTAGTACAACGTACAGATACATTCATTCAAAGAAGTCCTCCATTGCCAGCTCGAGCTCGCCGACGTCCTGCATCTCCGAGGCGATAAGAGACCGCAGCGAGTCTGTCGAATTGGACGCTGTCAGCAACGATGGCGGCGCGTCCTCATCGAGGTCGATGTGGGCTGATGTCGATGGCTCTACGGGCTCTCCAGACGCCAGCTGATCAAGGTCGGAATCGGCCCGGCCGATACAAACCCACGCAGACACAGACCTCCAGGCATGCTCGCAGAACGCGGCCATCTTCTGCCGGATGGATGCTTGACGATAGGCATAGGCAATCATGCCTTCGTGGAGATCGGCCCGTTGCTGGGGGGTGAGCGGAACGTACGTTCGCCACCACTGCGAGTGCCATTCGAGGTATTGCCTTGTCCGGCGCATCTCCTCCTCCACGATCTGGACCTCCTCGATCCATCGTAGTGCGCGAGCGCGCGCCTTGCACCACTCAACACGGAGACCTGTACTACTGAGTCAGCGAAGTCGAAACAACTTGAACGATCGGAACATCTCACCTTCTTGAAGGTTCTCGGTTTGACCCTCCAGCAGGTTTCCGTCTTCGCTTGTGACGCTGCCAGCCTTCCATATCCAGGATAGCTCCCTACGACTCTCGGAGCCAGTGCCGTCCCCCGCCGTCACGTGTCGGATGTCGCTGTCGAGGAGCGGCTGCAGGGAACCCCGCCAGTTGAGCTTGCAGAGGGCGGCGGAGAGGGTCGTCAAGGCACTATACGCAGCACGGTAGCGAGCAGCGTCCTGCTTGATCTTGGCCTCAATGCCGTTGACGACGTCGCGTGACCGGGTGATCTCGCTCTGCCCGCGGAGATACTTATCCTTGTATTGATAGATGTACGCGCGAACTTCGAGGTGGCCGCGTAGATCAGTGAGGGCGTCATAAGCTTGTGCCTCCCGCATGCGCCATTCGTGGTCGAGGAGGATGGGGGACAGGACAACCTCAATACACGCTGCCGAAGGGAGGAAGAGCGGTAGCTTCTGCGGCAGTGGAGAGTCGTCCTGGAGGGTAGGCTGGGTGATGAGAGTGACCACGGAAGGCATGAACAAACTCTGGATCTTACGCCACCCGTCGATCCGGCGCTGCAGTGCATTCTGACGCTCGATTAGCTTGGCACGTTGCATGTCTGTGGGATGGGAGCTGAGTGCTGCGCTATCGGCTAGAAGCTTCCTCCTGGTGATACCAACGCGTCAGTCATGTACGGGGCAGGGAAATGCGACATGAAGTACTTACTGTTGATCTTCGATCTCCATGCCGACTACAATAATCGTGCTTGCCGAGTAGTATTCATGTACCGCTGTGGCCCTACCTTCACGTATATCCAGAGCATCCTGCTCCGCGAGTTCCACGCGGAGCGCGCCCTGAGTGATATCTAAGAGAGCGGCGTCAGAACCTCGAAAACAGAGTGAACGAAAGGACGCACGGCTGCGGTGGTACTCATAGGGATTGGGGGCCGACTTGGGCGACTGATCCCACAAACCAACCATCTCCTTCCATTGGCTGACCGAGTCGGCCGGTAGCGAGGATGTAAATTGCTCGTATGCATTGACATGCTTGGCGCGTTCGACGACTGCAACCTTGATGCGTGTTAACAGAGACGCAGCTGTGGGAATATGTTAATATAGAGCGGCAGCTGCCAGGAAGAACGAGACACAAACGGAGCTTGGTCACTTTGGCCCAGTTCTGGTCGCCAAAGACGTCGTCTAACATGTCGTTACGTGAGCCAGGGCCCATCTCCTTGGTTGCCGGAGCGTAACCGTTGGCCATCGACCAGCGACGTTCAACACCTTCCCCATTGAGACGACCGTTGTGGAGCAGCAGGTAGGGAGAGAAGACGGAGCGGCACCGCTCTCGGTGCGCGTTTAGGTGGAACATGGGAACGGACCACGTAATTTGGCGACCGGTGAACGTATCAAAGCCATATTTCTCCCACCGCATAGGTGCCCGGACGCTGTAGCTACACGCGATATCGTAGGAGATGCCGCACTGGGTGGGCGCGTTCTGCAACATGCTAGAGTTTAGAAGGTAGTCGACGTTCACCTGTCTGTCGTGCCAGTGCATCAGTAATATCAATAGCAGACGGGACCGGCTTACGAACCTTTCGCCCTTCTGCAAGTCGCCTACGGAGCACGGCCGCTTCATATCGTGGCGGCTGCAATCGACCGTGGCGACACCGGTAGCCGCCAACCCCGCAGCACCCTTGATGTTCGCGAGCTTGACCGCGTCATGCGTGTTGCAATTTCCGGCAAGGGTCTCCTTCGTGCTGTTGTTGTCGAACTCGTCGAGATGGTCTCGGTAGCCACTGTCCTCGATGAAGTATGCGCAACCGGCATTGAGCGCGGGGTCCAGATCTGATGTCGATATTTTCTTCCGCTTCAGGCGGAAGTTGGCATCTAT
Source organism: Sanghuangporus lonicericola (assembly GCA_016618145.1). Taxonomy (NCBI): domain Eukaryota; kingdom Fungi; phylum Basidiomycota; class Agaricomycetes; order Hymenochaetales; family Hymenochaetaceae; genus Sanghuangporus; species Sanghuangporus lonicericola. The sequence continues at coordinate 10,019 of WJSG01026357.1, read as the reverse complement.
TGCGAGGTAGAGCCTGTATAACCAACTCCTACAGCAGGTGAGAGTCTAAGCCAGATACTAGCAGGAGCGGATGTACTCACTTGTGCTCGGGCGCGCTCTTCCAGTTGTCGGGAAGATTCTTGCCGGGTTGGGGACATGCCGGACACTCGACAGCGCAGCTTCCCTGCGGGACATCCGTTGCCCCATTGGGGACGTTTCCTCGGCCTCCACGCTTCAGCATCTTCAGGTGGCGCCACTGCCTGATCATATGGAGGAAAGACACGTAACGGTCCTGTGAAGCACACATCAGCAAGCCGTGATTGATCGGAGGGAAACCGTTATTGACCTTGGGTGGTTCGGTACCAGTATTGTCAGATCGCCGGGCGAGCGTGGAATAGAACTCGAATGCCGAGACCTTGGACTGGGCGGAGAGGAGGTGGAATGTTTCGAGGAGACGGAACGTCGCGGCTGTTCGCGGATCGGTGGATGTGGCGGGATACAAGCGGTAGCGAAGTAGCTGGGAGGTCGTGGGGGCTGCGCTCGCGCACGCACAGAAATCCAACCCGACTTCATGGATGCCGTGCAGATCCATGACGACAAAGGCATCTCCGAAGGCCTTCACTGGACTGTAGCACTTGTCCCCGGGCCGATGGCCAAGCTGGATACGCAAGCCGAGAGACTTCAACGTCACTCGCTCAAAATGCGTGCCCGTCCATCGCTGTGACTCATTGGTTGAGCGCGTATCGTCGCGTATATCTCGGGGACGTGCGTACCTTGACCCGGTGCAGCGGATGCTGCGCGTGCTGCTCCTTTGTGCAGATTTGACAATACAGGGCACTGTCGTCGCAGTCGTCGCAACGATAGCCGGGCGCGTCGCTAGGGGAGAGATTGTGCGAACATCGGGGACATGCAGCTGCTGTGAAGTCACCGCGGCCCTCGTGACGCATCATTTCGTCGAGGTAGTGCTGGACGTCGTACTTCAGCCATGTTAGCAGTGGACGATCCTGTTAGCGGATGTGGTCAGAGCACGACTCGGAGTAAACTGACTATGTAGGAATACGTACGCCAGCTGTGCGCGCCCGGGCCGCTGGCCAGTCACCCATCCCGAGTTGTTCGATCCTATGCCATAGATAGTTCAAATCGTTGTCTACTGGGTCGTCGTCAGCCGTAGAACCGTCGGGTAGTGCGGCAGCGTCGTAGGGAAGGGGGGACAGACGAGCGCGTTTGCTGCGCGGTGATGCAGGTAAGGGGACGAATGAAGTCTGTTGAGAGACCTTCTCGCCGTCGAAGACGTACGCAGTGTGCTGATGCGCTTCGGTGCGCGGGATGTCGTCGTCGTCGCCGGCATCGTCGTCTGAGCTGTCGTCGATGGCGTGGACAATGATGTGTTTCTGGCCGCGCTTGACCATCTTGTGGAGCAGGCAGGGGAGGGCGGTGAGGAGTCGTTTGAGCTTGCGGCGGGGACTCATATTGCTCGCCTGGAGGCCTAGAGCTCTGCGCAACATCACACAGATTATGAGGAGAGTTATATCGATTCACATTCCACCGGTACGGATACATTGTATGCTCAGGAACAATTACCGCCTGGAGACACGGGCCTCCGCATGCTAGCGTAAATAACGTGTGGGCACGTAGGTAGCACGGTGCCAAGAATGACGCGTACCTCAACTGTCCTAGTAGAGATGCGGGTATCCGCATGCTGGTGTAGAGGAATATGTGACCAACAGAGTTGTGGGAGACATGGAGGACAACGCGTACCTCGATTGGTGAGCGCAGCTCGCGGATATGACACCTTGACAGCCACGGTCTCTGTGAGTTGAGTCAATACACAGGACCCGCACGCGTGCAGCAGGAACACGGGGGGCGACAGCACTGACCTCTTCGACGCAGAACACCCCTCTTAGAGCTATCATAACACACCTGCAACCATGACGCCCATCCTCCTATCCACATCAGTCGAGTTTTCCCCATCGGTCGAGTTTCGAGTGAAGACGAGGGGTGAGAGAGGTGAGAGATATGGCGGGGCAATGGAGGCGAGCAGGACGGGTGTGAAGCCGGCGTGTCCACGCATGCCCATCAGACAGATATACTTGTGTAGCACACGAGTTAGAAGAACAAAGAGTGCGCGTCGTAGTGTGCAGGAGAAGATGTGGAGGAATGTCGAGACTCACGACATAGTGGTAGCGATACGTTCTGAGCGCTCAGAGGCATGCCTAAAGCGTTCAGGCGCTCATCTCGAGCAGCCAATCACAGGCTGTTTTGAAGGGAGGCCAGTTACACGCTGGTTTGGCGCTGGTGAAACATAACATACATACTCTGCTACAAGTGACATCGACAGCATTCTCGGTCATTGGAAGATTCGCGCAGGTCGGAATAGTGGTCAGGAAAGGTTCCAGAATATTCAGGGGCGATTGGACAAGTTTAAGTGTAGACAGACTGAAGGGCAGCAATATTGTCCCTACGATATCTACAGTGTGTATGCGTGACTAGTAAACTGGTAATCCTCGAACATTTCTGACAACCAATCCCCGCTGTCACTGAGCTCTTCCTCTGACTCTTCTAACGGCGGCAAGCTCTCGATATAACTGATATTAGCTTCGTATAGTCGCTGAGTCGGAAGCTCAGAGTGCCTGCGCGCAGCAAGGTACGCCTCGAGACCCTTCCGCCTGACCTCGAGTTCCTCCCACAGCCATACGATCCGCTTCGCACCCCAGTCCAGGTATAGCTTGCGAAAGCAACCGTGCTCTTCCGCACTACTTTCGTTGGCTGCGACCGTGTTCCACGCACGAACACGTTCTCCCAGCTCCGCAGTCGCAGCGGCCACAAAGTCCTTCTCCTCCGAACCTCTCGTCGACCATGCTTCGAATCGGGCACGTCCCTCCTCCCGGACCCAAGCGCAGTGGATGCTGTTGAGTGTCCGCTCCACGCCATCGTTCCCGCACTCCTCCACTGCAGCAATGGCAGCTGCATCGGGTGTCACAAAAGCATATGGTGGCTGGCGAAGACCGAGGTCGACAACTACATCCTCATCGCCACTCCAGGAGAGGGTCCAGGATAAAACGGAATATACTGCAGCGCGGGCGTGTGCGGCGACTGGTATGTCCTCGCTGCTGAAGGGAGTAACAGAGTGTTGGGTATGTTGAGATCGCGCGCGCGCTCGAGTCGCCTTGCCCCTAGTAGATGGTAGCGATCAGTAAGATCGTCATGATGTCACCAGCTCGCATCTTACCGATCCGATCTGGCGTATTTGGCATGCTGTGCACGCTTCGCTGCCTTGCGTTCTGCGAGGGTGAAGTACAGTGCACGGCGACCCATACCGTACGGTCAGAGTGGGGGAGGAAGCTGACGGAGAGACCCACACGGGCTCTCGTCACGTTGTATTTATGCACAATCGAACCACATCAGATATACATGTACGGGTACGCGCATGCCAAGAAAGTCAACCTCGCCACCTATCCATGCCCCGCCGCCGCGTTGTTCGGTCTCTGCTAAGCCGACGGCTGGTTGCTGACGGCGCCAGCAAGGGCGCAATCGTAGAACGCCTCGCACGCCTCGTCGTATGGCCTTGCATGGAACCAGTTCTGCCCAGCAAAGCCGTTCACAGCGTGGCTTGCTGGCCCCCTGTGCGTGCGAGTCAGCCGCTGTCCATGTAGGGGCAACCAGATTACTCACTGTCGCCTGAAGACGCCAACGATGCGCCCGCGCGTAACAACGTACCATCTCCCAGTGAACGTCGGATCATTTGGGTCGTAGTGCGCCACGATACCGTTGGTCGCGAGATGGGCATCAACGAGCACACGTCGGTTACCGGCAGGCAGCGGCTGCACAGCGTGCACTGCAGGCACGAGAGCAGCGGCTTGGACGTGAGCGACATTAGCGGCAGGCTGCACAGCGAGGACAGGCTGAGCGACGGGCTGGGGCTGCACAACAGGGACGACATGAGGGACGAGCTGGGGTTGCGCAACGGGGAGGGCTTGAGCGACATGCTGGGGCTGCACGACGGGGACGGCAACAGGCTCGGTATGAGCGGCGTGCTGAGCATGCGGCAAGGCTGGGGGAAGCTCAGGGCTCGGGGGCGGCGTCGGGGTACGCAACGCCGAGGTGTTGTCGGCGAGGAAGGAGGACCCGGGAGACACGCCCACCCACAGAGCCGAGGAGTGCTCGGACTGAGGCGACGGCGTCCGATCAGCCACCTCATCGCTACTGATCGGGTGGTGGATGCCGCCGACAGAGTCGGCGGAGCTCTCGACACCGTGTTCGTCCTCGTCTTCGTCAGACACGGCCTCACTGTAGTCCTCATCGTCAGAGAGGAGAGCCTTGCGGTGGTGGCACATCCCGACTGTGCATACATGTGTGAGCGTACATGACCGTCAAAACGTCGGGAGGCGGGCTTACCTCCGATAGAGAGCAAATGACACTCCCAACATTCGATGGGAGGCGCGAGGCGAGGTCCGGCTGTAGCTAAATGAACATCAGCGCCTGAAAATCCACCACGGACGTCGGTGCTTGCCTTGCGGTTCAGCGTCAAAAGCCCCGGGCATGGAGCTTGAGGACGCGGCGACAGAGGCCGCCGCGCCCTCAGTACTCTTGCCACGGTGGATGTGCATAGTGAGGAAGGAGCGAAGGGGATGTCTGAGGGAATGAGAGACGGGTACGGGGACGCAGAGGGTCTTTATACCCTCAGTGACCCCACTGCGTGCTTGACCAGACTGGTCATTGGGCTGTCTATCTTGAAGGAACCGAGAGGCAAGCACTTACCGATATAACTCGCTCCGTGCTGAGCGTAAATCGCAACCGTGTCCCCTATTGCAGACACCTTGGTGCCGGTGATCACGGTGAATATGATCTTAGTTAATGTGCGCGCGGCCGCTGCCCCAGCCCGCCAGCCGCATCCCGAACTCTTGTCCTCTCGTCCTACTGCTGCACCGTCACCATCTTTCCCGCCATGTCGGACATCCCTGAAGACGTAGAGATGGATCTTGACGAGCCGGACTCCGACTCCGACGAGGAGTCCGAGGGATGGCCTGGGGCGACCCGTACCTGGACGACGCCGGCGCAATGGGCATGGCTGAAAAGAACACGACCTCCTTATCTGGCGGCCAAGAAGATCAAAAGGCGTGCCGTGTACCTTGAGACTCTGTACACCGACTACCTGGCTGTATGGTCGGAGTGCCAGGTGATCTATGGGCACCGCGACGAGGCACGTCTTTCCCCCGAAGAGAAAGAAGTGTTAGCAGATGCAGTAAAGAAGAGAAAGAAGGTACGTACATATCTATCCCTCATTCTGGTCACCTGTCATCGACTCGTTCGACTCTTGACGTACGCTCCTATCCTAGCAATTGCTCGTCTGGCACAAGAACCGCGATCGAAAGCGCGCCTCGACCCGGAAGCTGTCAAGCTTGCTCTCCGCAGTTGGCGTCTCAAAAAAGGGTGGTCGATTGCCCCAGGCGCAGGAGATGTTCTCAGCAGACCACTACGACAGTGACATCAAGCCACTCGTACAGGCGAAGACGAAGGTGATCGAGGCAGAGTTGGGGCGCAAGCTTGACAGCAAGGAGAGATTGAACAACGTGAAGGCGTGTACCAAGGAGGCGTTCGACGCGTGTCCGGAGGAGATCAAGCAGGAGATCAAGAAGAAGCTACTGCAGGCGAAGGAGGACGCGCGGAACGGGCGTGCGGGCCGGGCGCTCAGTCCGGACCTCGTCATCCGCACGCCGCAGCAATACCAAGAGTGAGTCTACGCACGCCTCCGCATGCTCTTCTCCTTGACACGAACACTCCATTCGACAGTGCTATCGACCTTGCACCGGAGCTCTTCAAGGGCGTCTTGCAGCCGTATGCCGCTGCCAGCGGGTGGGCGTGGAGTGTAGTCGGGGCGGGCCCAATGCCCGATGCGAATGGGAAGATCGGCCACATGTCGTAAGTAGCGCGGTCCAGCCGTTCACGGACCAACACTCATGATTGTCTTCTTTTATAGCGCACACTTTGGTCACAAGCAGGATGGTATCAGCTTCGCACAGGCAAACCCCGACTTCGAGGAGCAAACGGTAGTCCCTATGGGGAAGTTCGCCAAGCAAGTGTTCTGTGAGTAAACTCAATGTATAGCTTGTTCTTGCACTCACATTACCTATACAGCGCGCGAAGTACAAAAGCAACGCAGCCTGCAGGCCTCCCGCCAGGCTTCCCAGGAGGACACGCGCACATCGCCCAACCTCAGCACTCCGCAGGCCAGCCTCGTGCCGGCCTCCGAGACGCCTGCCGATCGCCAGAACGGTGAGAACGGCGAGTCCTCTGGCATGCAGCAGGCCCGTGTTGTCCTACGCACTTCCCAGCCTCCTGTCATCCCCTCGAACTCTACCGCTCCACTTGGACCGTCGGCGGTCACGGGTGCTATCCAGCCTCCCGTGATACCCTCGGACGCTATCGCTCCGATTGAGCTGCCGGCGGTCGCGGACGCTATCCAGCCGCCTGTCGACCCGTCAAACACCCTCATGGCGGCAGACCTTCAGACTGCAGACCCGCTCGACCCCAATTACGACCCGCTTCTTGCTGCTCGCATCAGTGCGATGGACAGGGAGGCTGTGTATGACTTGCTGGAAGCCTTCGAGGCTGCAGATCCCTACACATTCGAGCAATATGCGCCGCCGCTACCTGCATGGGTCACACCGCTCCCTACCGATGACACCGGCGGGGCTTCCGCCGTACTTCCACCCGCAGTCCGCAGCACGACCGGGAAGCGTCGGTCTGCCCACAGTCAGGCTGAAGTCACTGGCGGGACGGATGATGGCACCCGGAAGCGTCGGTCTCCCCGGGGTCACGCAACAGGCACGACTCTCCAAGCTGTTTCGGAGCCAGCCGCGGCGCCCCCGGTCCCCAGCGAGACTGATGGCCCCCTGCGTCGGTCCACCCGAGGAAAGGACGTACCACAGCCGCCTGAGCCACAGGCGGATACCAACTCAAGAGGCGGGCGTGGTACGCCGGCTAAGTTGCCCGCAAAGAAGGCAGTCCCGCCGAAAAAGGCCGCGGCGGCCACAGCGACAAAGAAAGCGGCCCCAACGAAGAAGGCGCCGAAGACGAAAAAGGCTGCTCAAGCGCCCCCCAAGGCCCGTGCTCCTCGTAAGGCGAAGGCATGAGGTAGTATGCTATTTCCCACATATTGTCGTTCTCTCCGCTCGCTCTGCGCCCCTTTCTTCTTGTCCGCAATGAATAGCAACCCAATATACATGTATCCAAGTAATGTATCCTCCTTGTACATAGACCGATCTGAATGAACGTACCGTGTCTTCCAGACCGCATAAATTCCTATATATGAATGAGTACAATTATCAACAAGATGTATGGTGTGCAATCTTGTACTCACCAGCAACGAGTCTCGGACGGCGTGAAGACTGCAATTGGCAGTGAGCATGTCGGCCCTTGGACGCACACAGTTGGAGGTGAGTCTACAGTGAGCGGCCCGTCGGACGCACGCACAATACGTGGCGAGACTGTAGACTTGGATCCAGCCGTGAGTACTGGATCCAAGTCTACAGTGAGCGGGCGGTGCGACGGGCCTACGCACGCACAATACGTGGCGAGACTGTAGACTTGGATCCAGCCGTGAGTACTGGATCCAAGTCTACAGTGAGCGGGCGGTGCCGAGGCCCGTCGGACGCACGCACAATACGTCGCGAGACTGTAGACTTGGATCCAGCCGTGAGTACTGGATCCAAGTCTACAGTGAGCGGGCGGTGCCGAGGCCCGTCGGACGCACGCACGATGCGTGGCGAGACTGTCTGGATCCACGTCTACAGTGAGCAGTCCATGCCGAGGGAGTCTCTACGGTCAGCGCACCAATATCACGCATGTGCAACTTCACGTTGAACGGTGTTTGACGTGACTCACATGCTCCGACTCGCAATCGTTGAAGGCTACGACGACTTGCATGCCGATCTTGCTGCCGGGCACTGGGACGCACACACAGGCGTACAAGCCCGGAGGTGCATGTAAGCACACGAACCTGTGGAGATGGATTCGGCGAGAGCATCAGCGGATCCATGTCTACAGTGCAGGGAGCGTCTTGCAAGAACGCGCGCAAAGTCACCAAGTTGCGTGTCAGGTACCTGCTGCAACTGTAGTCATATGGATCCCATGAACGTGTCGCGCTTGTCAGTGGATCCATCTCCACAGTTCGCGTCGGGCCAAGGCTGCGGCAGGTCGAGCACTTGACTTCAAGGCCGGAAGGCTGAACTCAGTGACCATCCAGTGTATCCTACTAAAGGAGATCGTATCATATCAGAAATAAAATACAGCGAGTCAGACGGGTGGTCCTTACCGTCCAGATGGATTTGTCTTTTAGTATTGCTGCACTGCAGGATGATGCAGTCCGAGCCCAAGAACAACCGCACGTATAGCGGTCAAGCGTGAGGAGCATACAAATGTGCATACTCGTTGAACGTGCATACCTTGTTACCGAGTTCTAATCTCAATCTGCACGCAGTAGCGAAGTACCTGGCAGCGGCCACTTTTGGGACGCGCAAGAGGCGCGGTAATTCGCAGTCCGCCACCCGAGGGTCCCAAGAAAGGCCCGAGGGTTTTTCGATAATGTACGGTTCGTACTCCGCGTTCGGACGGTGTGCACGGTGTGCGCCCCATGGTCCAGTGCTCCAAGCGTGCCCAGAAGGGAGGAAGGCGGTAAACATAGCGCCTATTGACCCATTACGGACGGGGATCCTAGTACTGCAGTGGTTAAACGCCTATATACGCTCCTCACGTGCAGGATACATCTGCACAGTGTACTGTAACTACAGTGTGGGGTGGATCCCAAGTCGTCTGTTACCACAGTACTTGGATGTATCCATATGACACAAAGGCCTGGCGTTTTGGCTTCAGAGGAAGCGTGGCGTCGAGAAGATCGGGAAGCTACTAGACCGCAAAGGTTATCAGAACGAGACACGACGGACGCGACACTCACAGCTATAGGAGAACCTCCGGAACTTCTGCATAGTAGCAAGAAGTAGAGATGGCGAGGTCACTCTGCGAAGGGAGCTACAGCTGGCCGTACAAGGAGCGCGAGATGGCGGAAGGACAGAGACATGCAGCAAAGGCATATCAGTGGCTGAGCGAGGAGGAGACGTGAGACGAGAAGCTACTGAAAAGGAAAATAGCGCCCGGAAGGCATGGATGGGGTCCCCATTAAGGAATTAAGTTCATGATGGGAACGAGCGCCCTGGTGAGGTTAAGGAAGTTAGCTGCCTCCCTCCAGACGAACCTGCAGCGCGGCGGGCACGGAGACGCGATGATACGGCAGCTGCGTCTCTGAGGGCGGAACACCCAACAAATGACAACAACCAACCTAAAAGGGTGCGAGTGGGCTAGTCGATTCTCGGTCGAGCGGCGACGAAATCGAGCGTCGGAGGTTCGCGAAGTCGAAGAGCTCGAAAAGGGGAGGGAAGAAGGCGAAAGTGGTGCGAGGGGAAAGGGGGATCGGCGGGGTGTCGGCGATATATAGCCTAACGACGAATAGCCGTCGGCAAGACGAAACCTCGAGGCACTCCGACCTCGATGCGAAGACTCTGCGACGCGATAGTGCGACGAATCGGTCCCGTCCTGGGTGCGCGAGACGACAAAGTCCTTCCTGGACAACTTGGGGCCACGATAGGCCGAACGCGAAGGCTCTTCTTGAGCGAAACCGGCCCTTCCTGGGCTACCCTTCCTGGGCTACTTGCTGGGTCGACGATACGACCNGCGAAGGCTCTTCTTGAGCGAAACCGGCCCTTCCTGGGCTACCCTTCCTGGGCTACTTGCTGGGTCGACGATACGACACTGGCCGACGATACGGCGAAACTATGAGAAGACTCTGCGACTCAGCTGGACCTTGGACTTGGAGCGACTCCGGCTCGAAACTGGCGAAAACGTCGAAGAGCGTCTAAACGACCGCGAAACGAGAGCTCGTGACGGAGAGGGGGAAAGGTTCTCTTGATTCGGAGGGTAGATGGTGGGGGGAAGGGAAGGGGGCCTCTAACTAGATGCTGTACATGCTGTTCGACGATATGGTACGA
>WJSG01026352.1:0-10848 GCA_016618145.1 Sanghuangporus lonicericola | reverse complement strand
GCAGGGAGCGGTGACTCTGCTCACTCAAATGTGAGCTCTGAATGCCTCTACATACGTACAACGACGGGCTCCTCGTGAGCGACTGACCCTCTGGATTCATAGCTTTCTGGCGCGTCGGATATACGTCTGTGCGTCTCCAAGTTTCCTCTTGCCCTGCCGGGTTCGTAACTTACACAGTATCCAGTGAAACGAAGCTTCAGGCTTATTGCGCTTACCGCCGTAAGACTTCCCTCATTAATCGGGTCCTCGATGCTGATAGGCAATCTCCAGGTCCTGTTGACGGTCGGCCTCTTCGGTGAGAAGTCCCAATTCATCTGGCTCATTGATTCAAAGTTTGAGACGGCGACATCGCCCCAGCCTGCTGCATCGGTGAGTTCCAGACCCAATATGGCAGGGTACTTCATCTCATGCTGGAGAAGCTCTCTCCGTACTCGTGTCAGTGCGAGATATTACTATACCACAGCACCCCATGTTAAAGTTGTGCTGCCAGGTGGAACGAGCCAAGCGCGCTGTCACCGGAACGGTTCTCAGTGAGTACGAAACCCCGACGCGATGTACACGTACAGATATGCTTAACTGCACGTTGCAGTGGCTCGCATCCGCGAGTTCTTGCTTGATCTTAGCGGCGGACCTCATGTTGACCTCCGTGTTCATCTACTTTTTGCGAACAAACCGCTCGGGCATGGTTTCTAGGTGGGTTAGCTCCCGCTTGCCTGGCTTGTGTCATGCCCCGGCTCACATCGAGGGCGGCACAGAACAAACTCCCTACTCGACTTGCTCGTTCTGTATGCTGTTAGCAGCGGTACGCTCATCGTCTCTTCTCACGTTCACGCCAGGCTAATAATCAACCAGGCCTTGTTCTCTGGTGAGTGCGCCCCGCATCGTTGGTTGCCGATATGTACTAAGGTCGGACCGGCTCCGATGAAGCACCGTCAATATTCTGAACGTCGTGTGTGTGGGTGATATTGCGTCTCAGCGTATGCATATGCTGATTTGTGGTGTGCTCACGCGCCATCACGATCCCAGGCCCTCGCACTGCCCAAAACCTTGGCATACTCTGCGACATCGCTCGTTCTGACCAAACGTACGTATCTCTACTTCTTCGTTCCCCGCGAAGCATGCTCACCGATGGACCCACAGTCTACTCGATTACGTTCATGGTCTGGTGAGCATACCACGACCATGGCAGATGTCTGGGTTGGTTTGACTCTTTCTCGCATTCCAGGCTGAATGCCCGTGAGCCTCTGCGAGACCGCGGTATTATCATGGTCGAGACGGACATCTTCACGTCCGTCATCGCTGTCGACGCGCAGTACTCATCGGAAAGCGCAGGAGAGCGCACGATTAGGTCCGGGCTGTTCCGCGTATGTAACCTCTTCGCTCTGATACCAAGTAGGCATCGCAAGCTCACTCATTGCATTGGATAGCCAAGAACCACCTCGCTGTCACTCGCCGGCCTCCGGAATCTGTCGCGTTTGTCAGGGGATCCGGGCGATGCTCCAGGGGACTCCGAGAAAGTAGCCTGAGCAGTATGGTGGTCAATCCGCTGAAGTCGGTTGTTATCTCGCGTCGCTTGCATGCCCAACCGTTCTACCTTGGTATACCCGTAAACTAGAAGATACAATAATCACAGAGACGGACCCCTAGCAGCCCATCTCGACGCCATTATACGGCCCGTCGTGATCGCTCTCGTCCCCATCGAAGACGTTGGCGACATCCCCGACAATACACTGCGAGTCGGTGTTGTCCTGTCCTGGGCACGCGAGCCACGCACCCGAGTCCTGGATGTGTATCTCGCCCGCCGGATGGTGGAAGCCGAGGAAGCGTCCCGGGAGGATCGGGATCGGGTCTTCCTTGTTGTTGATGTGCGTGACGGAGGCGATCGCGTCGTGTGCGTCGACATAGTCTGCGAACGCCTGGTTGCCGACGCGCGGGAGGCCGTACCCGACGAAGGTGATCTTGAGGTTGGAGATGTGGAGGGGAAGGTACACCGTGTGCAGGAGCGAGATGGCGGCGCCTGTGTGTAGATCAGGAACGAAGAGTAAGCGCTGGTCAGCAACCGAACCAGATGTGAGGATGGTAGTGAGCTTACCGAGAGAGTGGCCGGTTAGTACAACGTTGTGGGTCCCGTACGTCGTAATAGCTTGTTGGACCGCTTCCAGGATATCAGACGCCGATCTGTTAACAAGCCAGATCAGCATTCCTCGAGTCGGTGCGACACAGAACAGTCGAAGGGCTCACTTTGAGTGCGCTTCCGCGAACCCTTTGTGGGCCTGGATAGAAGAGTCCAAGCCCGGGAACAAGGACGGATCCAGATTCACGAGAGCTATATCCCCGTCAGTGATGAGAGGGATGCTGTAGACCCATGAGTCCTTGAGACGTTGGAGGATGGGAGGGTGATGCGCACATAGCGGAGGGCTGCGTTCCCTGATTCGAGACCACGATCGACTTCAGCGACGGGTCGTATCCTACGAACCCTACATAGTCATCCGAACATCACGATAAGCGTTCGTGGACAAGCGTACACGATGTAATGACTCACAATACTGAACAGTCACGCCGTCGCCACCGGACGCAAGAGGCTTGAACGTCGGGTTACCCTCGCAATTCGTACCGCAAGTCCACGAGATCGTAGCGCTGGCGGAGCAGTATCCAGCACTTGCGTAGAACGAGTAGGGCGTGTATGAAGCGATGGCTGACTGAGAGACTGTCGTGATCGACTGCCGGGGAACGAGTTGCGTCGGGGCAGCAAGTGCGAGGGTGGCGGCAAGGAATGCAGCGGCGCCGCTCAGCCAAAGGCGAAGGAGCACGGACCAGCTCGAGCTCAAAGCCATCGTTCCCAGCGGGAATACGCAGAGCGCGACGTGCAGAAGCAGAACGCGCGCGCAGCCGACGGTGCGGGGAGACGCGAACGAGGGAGGGTCTTGTAGAAGCTGGCGGGGTTGCTTATTATACGGGAAGCATCCTCCGAGCTGACGTTGGCCTCATGTCGTGTTTGACAATTATCAGACGAACCGCGCGATGTGATCAGGCCACTGGCTGGCTATTTCACTGGGGTATCTGGCGTTGAGCGACATAGAAGCAGAAGCACCTGCACGCGCAGCCACTAACGGGGGCGAGTTGGGCCAAACCCCGCACGATCCATGTGGGCCGTTGTGGCGCGGCTGATCGGACTCGCCAAATCCGGCATTGTGAAGCGCGCGACCACGCGAGCGAGGAGGTCTCGGGGCGAACGTTGGTCATCCGCAGAGGCTCGAGGTCCTGCCGGGCGCGCCCTCCGTCCTATTATTGCCCAAGCACCGCGCGGTCGAGGACAGATGGATCGAGAAAAAATGGTGAGAGACGGGGATAGAGCGAGAGGGCCAATCGCCGCGGGAGCGCGAACGCTCCGAGGTCCGCCACACGAAGAACCAGCGAAGGAGCATGTTGTCGTGGAGCGGTTGACATCCGGAATCACAGCTTCGGTGAAGGATGGCAGAGAAGCGCAGGGTACGCAGCAGACAGATGCTGTGCCACACTGGACGGATCCTTCGCGAATCCGAAGTGCGCCAGCCGCGAGAGTAACTGTCTATAAGCTTCCGCGAGACCTAGGGAAGGCCTCGGGCATAGGAGAAGTTCGCTTCAAGCCTGCTTGACAATCCGGTTGGGGCAGCGTCGCCGAGAAAGCCGGCAGGAGTTGTCCTTCGCAAACTCTTCCGGTGCCGTAAGTTGCGACAGCTTCCGTGGCCGAGGTCGAGTCGATTATTCGTCCGCATCATTGAACTTCGCAGGCTCGTCCTAAGGTGCTGGATAGCCAAGTATCGAGTACATAGCGTTCGCTGTGTCCGGGCTTCAAACGGATACGTCGTGTTCAGACGAAGACAGCCTCCGCGGAGTTTCAAGTGGCAGGAATCACAGTGTTCGCGCAGGGGGAACAGGCTGATGCTCCAGTGCATGTGTCGACGACGTTGGCTCTGATATTGACTTGTACAGCGTGTAACAAGTGGGGACCTTCTGCTTCGAATCTGAGGAGGCGAGATCCTTTCGCCGCTGACACTGATGTCACTCCAGAGTCATGGAGATAAGCTCTGGAGGACGTTCTTCATGAGCTGATCTGGCGGCAGGGGTTCAGCCCTCTGAGACGGAAAGCGCTTAACGAGCGCCGCTGGCGGGGCCGCTGCGCCGAAGATGCGTTCCACAGCCAGTCAGAAGATCGCCGCTACAGCGGTGCGATATCAAAGTCGCCCGCTGGACGATGGACCGGTGCACGATGACAGAACTTCGAGAGGGACGGGTCATCGAAGGTCCGCCGGTTAGCCTACGAGGCGGACGGAGAGCCGGTTGCAGAGGAACACTTGTGCGTTCTGGAGGCAAAGAGAGATCCGGACGTAAGGCTGGATCAAGTACACGCTGGGTCAGGCTGTACTCACTACCAGTACGTAGATGCACGCGGATCGCACGATATGTTGACGCATCTGCTCTNCACGCGGATCGCACGATATGTTGACGCATCTGCTCTCGCGTGATCCTACGACAAAAGCAAGCCCGTCGCAAGAGTTTGCTGTCCCAGATCTGAAGTGCGGCCCGCGGGGATAATCTACAAGAGTACGTCAGACAAGCGCATGAATTTCAAGGCGAAGGCACTCACAAGGACCCTTGCATACGGTCTGCCAGATGCCCCGTCGGCACATCCAACCACCCTGGAGCTGCGTGAGTGGGGTCGGAGGCGACGGATGCCTTGTGGGAGAAAGGACGTGACAGGCGTATGCCGTGTCCACAGAAGTGGAAGCCACGTAGGGCGGGAGGATATTGATGGCCTTGGTAGCGAAAGACCAACGCGAAGAGATGTGAGACGCAACTTATTGGCCTGCCGCGTCGGTATGCTGGTGTGAACGTCAGCATGAAGCGCACAAACAATGTCGCTCAAGTAGTTAGACATCCTCCTGTATCCATCGTGTTATGTGCACCTGTAGAACGAGTAATCCTGCCATTGTCTACCCTTGCGAAGGGCTACTTTGAGCCCATAATGCGGGCGGCGCGCACCAGGACTCGAGCCCGTATCCCCGTACACGCTGGACGGGCAATCTACGCGTATCGGTGCCGCACGGGCCACGACTCGTAGTGGTGGAGGGAAGTTCGAGCACAGAAGACGATACCACGATACTTGCGTGTCTGAAGGTAGAAACGATCGCGAAGTACGCGTGGGGCGAGGAGACCAAGATCATCAGGCAACATACCTTTGCGCATCCAAGCCTCCCGCTACCTCCTTCAACGTCCATCTCCTCCGACTTCATGGTGGAACACCGTCGACGGCGAGCAGAAGATGGAGCCACGACCGATATTCTTCGTTGCACCCCGCGCAAAGCTGACTCACGACGATTTGAAGCCTACAGTCGTGCGTTTCAAAGAGAGGAGGCTGGGATAAGTGCTAGCCGTGATGCATTGATGTATGGAGCAGTATCGAGAAGGTGGCGGGAGTAAGTAGAAAGGATGGCGCTTGCCGCTGTTTGTACATGTTAGAATCAGAAGCTATTGGCCTTAACCGCACTCATCCTGAGCTATATCCCCCCCTGCCTTCGTTTCTCCCCCAGGACAGCGGTGCGACAAGTTTGCGAGGAGTCCGTTTTAGCTTTCAAGGCGTTTAGCCCGGCCCGGGAATACGAGCCCAGGGTTCTGCAGAAATTCACGGGTTACGGCCCGTGTAACTTAGTATGCAAGGTCCGTCGTAAGACATCAATCCTACCAACAATAAAATCCCATAGCGAGTCGATCTGGAACGGGTATCAACACTGGTATCACTATGACGTAGCTGCAACGGTGGGACACCGTATCATTCGGTACTCGGACTAGGAGGGTCAAGCAATGTGGATGGGATCCTTCCCACCCCGGGAGTCTTCGCGTGCGAAGTGAGCGACATTGACGGTGTCCGACGCAATATCGAGGTTGACCGGCATGACCTCCATTCCTATTGCAGTGGAGCCGGACTGTGCGGCGCTCAGATCATGGTTGTGGCGCTGCGAATGGTATTGGTATGTATCGTGAACCGGTGTTCATCATGCACGAGTGTCAGCGGCGTTCATCGCACCTCTATAAACGGCACATTAATTCTTTGGAGGCCCGTAGGCCTGTCAGTCTGACTCGAGGTCAGCTTCATGATGTTGAACGTGAACTGCATGCTCTCTGCGTCAACCATCATGACCCCGCGTTTAGCGAGAGACTTTCGTGCGTTCAGCCTGTAAGAGACCGGGTCAACCAGCCTTTCGATGAGGAGAGGTACCTCAACTGCACTCACGACACCAGGAACGTGTTCGAATACACTGTGGTGGGTGGCAGAATGATCTGAGCGGTGTTGTGCATGGACGTGTATAGTTGTGCGTACGCTTCGTGGCAACTATCACATTGCCTGAATAAACCAAATTTTCAGGCCAAGCTGCAGCCTGCAAACCGTAATCAGCCTCTCATACGGTTGATTTTTCGGTAAATACTCACAAATGCGACGCTCAAGGCGTTGGAGATGCTATACCAAAGCAGTGATCTTTAGCTTCCCCGGACTCGTCGATAACCCAGACACCGCATATACCAGATGATGAGACCTAGAATCAAACTTAGGTGTAACTCGTGTGACCCACTGACAGTGACGTACCGCTGCTGACAGCATACATGATGATAACATCGAGCATTGAGTCCGTGCTGAAGAGGAGTACATGAACGACTGCGAGCAACATCGCATGGAGAGCCGTAGAACGTACCGGACGAATCCGCCTCGATGACGCCGTAGGATATGAATCAAACTTATTGTAAGCAAGGAGTCTCCGGCAAAAATCAAGCCGCATCCCGTGGACACCAGCCACTGCCGGTATGTATAGTCAGCATGGCACACGAACACCACCGGAAATTCGCGACGAACGGAGTACTGCAGGGACGTTGTGGTGTCTGGGGCATTCCATCTATACGCCTGAGTGGTGACTTCATTGTTCCACCCTTGTACGCAGATGAAACGTACACTAGGGCGGTCACAGCTAGCACTCTAGTCAGCATTTGCCTCGTGGCAGAGGAATGCATTTTGGGAGCTTACCGATCAAACAGCCTGGTTCAAGCGGAATTACCCAAGCTCAGCTGCGGATACTGCATGTGTCGGGTCAAGTATTGAAGTTTGAACTCACCGCTGAACGCGACTACCAGACTTCCCTGCAAGAAGTGTCATGTCGCGCGGAACTTGCATATGAAGATAGACGACTCACCGCTATGATGGCTATGAGCCTGAAGCGTCTGTCGACTTGAAGGCATCATTCGAGTCAGAAATCAAGTCATACAGTGATATTGGAGAACTGACGCTTGTATATCCGACGGGCGAAGAAGCTGGGTGCTGAACTTCAGCCTCGCATACCTCACAGGCTCGGAACTGTCAGCACATACAGTTGCGTGAGGGCTGCAACCAAGCCCTGCAGCGGACCAGGATCCATGAACCCAAGGACCGTGGCGTACATGGCTGGGAGCACTTACCGCTGGTGCTGGAAGGAGCTGAAACGAGGGACAAGTCGGTTACAATGTCTGATAGCGACTCGGAATGAATGTACCTTGATGGACCTCGGGAGCGGTCAGTCTAGTGGTCGCTTATAAGGTATTCCTGCACTCACCACGAAGGGGTATCAGTAAATATGGCTGAGCTACCATAGATCGTGACGAGGTCGTGGTAGCTGCGACAAAATGGGATCAGCCTTGCTATCATGAACACTCGAGAGTGACATACGATGCGTGCATAGCTACCGCACTATTCACCGTCTCCACCGCTCTGTGTTCATCGGTCAAGGCGTAGATATCGGGGATAAGAGGAGAACCTACGTGACTAGAAGAACCTAGAAAGCTTGCTATCAGACAAATGCACCCGCTACGAAGGTACAAGGGACACACCAAAGTTTTCAGCCAACGGGAATCGTGCGGATAGAGGCGAAAGTAATGGTATGCCTGGCTGTACCCGACACCCTGCAAGCTGTCGAAAGGTCGGAGACGCAAGAATAAGCATTACACCAAGAGTGAAGAGGGACACTCGCATCAAGCCAATGAGCGTTCCTATCAACCAAGCTCCCACCGTATTGTCCATAGCCGGGAGGTCTGTGGGAGGGGAGGGAACCGCATTCATTGTGGTTAATTGACGAAGGGGCCACCGGCTGAGAGTCGAGCACCTCTTATAGCGTTTTGTACAACCTAAAGCCGCGTAGCGGATTGAGGGTCCTTGAGCTCCAGAATAAAGTTGGGGGTGGAGAGTGAGTCCCATCTCGCCGGAACTTGCTCATCTCCGGGGTGAAAACCGCAAGCACTGTGCAGTGCCAATGAGTCTGACGACTAAAAGCCGGCGACGTGTGCTTGACACTGCTTGTGGCCCAGAGCAGTTGCTGCAAACGCCAGCAATGCATCTGCTGGGATGGCTTGAGTGGATGATCGATCGGTCACAGCCAGAACGGCGGCGTTATTCAGCATGTGCCTCTTGGCGAGCGGCAAGGAGCGGTAATTATCCAAGACCCCTTGGAGGCTTGGACATGACTCTGCTCGGGATTCCCGGGGCGGCGATTCGAGACATACAGATGCGAGAACGTGTCGCGTCGTGGTCGAAGGTCTGCTCGTGTCAGGGAAAGTGTTTAGAGGTGGAGAAGATGGAAGCCCCAGAAGAGATGATTATGGCGCACGAGCTTCGGGCGGCCCAGAGAAATCGGAAAGCAGTGTTCATGCGAAGGATTTGTGTGAAACCTAGTAGGAGGGACATGAGTTTGCCCCGGCCTCACAAGGGTAGAATGTGAATGTCGCCGCACTTCCATAAATTGTCTGATTGTGATGGCGCAGCGGTCCGGAGAACTTCGTGTGATCGCAGGGCGGTCATCCGATTCGGACCGCCGACGCTCAAACTGCATTTTGAAAAGTGAAGAAGAATAGAGGAACTCGACCCACTGCGTGAGGCCAAGGGCGCGAAGTCGATTTAGCGACGATCCTCGCGGCGCGAAGAGTTGTTACACCGCGCGAGGCAGCGAGGGGTCGGCGTGGGGAATTCCGAATGATGTTGCATACGAAAAGCATTAGTCAGTAGCCGAGACCTCGCACAACTTGTAGTTGACGTACGAGCTTCATCATAGTGTCTGCTCCATATCTGCGTTTGTTCCAACGCCTCATTGAGACCTGTCAGTAGCTCCCAGATCGACTGGGGACAGTCACGAGCCTCGTACACGAGCCTCGTACGCGAGTCCCATACGTGGGCTTGATCCCTTCTGTACTAGTGCGGGCCAGACCACTGCCAATACAGCACCGTAAAGAGTTTCAGGAAGTTCCATGAGGAGACCTCGAGCTCCCGCACGAGACTTGCAACGAAGCCTACTGCAGTGTTGCGGCGGCAAAACCAAAGCGTATGGGTGTGGAAGTCGGAAAATCGGTGTGAAAGACATCCGGAGATCATCGTCTCCTACTTCTTCATCAGCGTCATTTTCCCCCATGCGGCTGTGAAAGTGAGCTGGGCGCAGGCAAGGACAGAGAACGCCCTTGCTTTGAAGGGACAGGATCAAGTGAGCCCGAGCTTGTGCATCGCCGACTCTCCCGGCGCCTCTCGAAAGCAACGGCGCATACGATCCTCGGCTTTGAAGCATTGCTCACGCCCGCCGGAACCAACGGTGAGACGAACCACGCGAGGGGCCATAAGTAGCATTGAACAGACGGAAAGCTGTGCTGCTGTACAGTAGATGAGTGGAGCACGCCGCACGCCCTCCTCCACCGTGATGGACGAGGACAGACGCGTGGAAGAGACAGTATTCAGGACGGTCCTGCTCAAGCCTTCGCCTTACGACCCTTGAGGTCCTCCAAGTAACGATGCGCCCGTCCAAGCATCCAAATCGTGAACTCGAATTTGAAGTTCGGATAGGAGATGGCCACGTTCTTGTTGAACACGCCCTCGATCGCCTCCTGGGGCCACGAGCCGTCCTACGCACGTCGACGCCAATCAGACTTCCCGTGTCATCGACGACACCACACAAAGGAACACGTACTGGTCGTTGACGGGACATAACGAGCTGCACAGCCCGCTCGATGGGCTCCGGGTGCGGGTACTGCGCATACATGAGCGCCATCGCCGCCCAGCATGTCTGCACGACCTGCGTCTGCTCGTGCTCGACCCACTTCAACACCTCGCAGCACTGCACACGCACAGGCACTAGTGTCAGACACGCAACTCCAAGCAAGCGATGCAAACAGGCCGCACCTTGTAGCTCTCGCCCCACCCGCCGTCCGCGCGCTGCTTGCCGATGAGGAAGTCGCACGCCTTGCGCGCGTATACGCTGTTCTCGTACGTCTCCCCGACGAGCGAGAGCGACTCGAGCGCGAACTGTGTCGCGTATGTGAAACAGATCCCCCAAGAGCCGAACCACGGGCCCTCTGGCCGCTGCGCCTTGTGCAGGAAGTCAACTGCTTTGGTGATCGTGCGTCTAAGGAAATAGCAGGTCAAATTAACGCATGAGGTATAGCATAGCGACGGAGGACTTACTGGATATCATTGGTACGGTATTTGGGGTTATACTTCCGGAAGATGGACAACGCGGTGATGACGGACGTCGTGCACTCGGGGTAGTTGAACTCCGTCATGATGTTCCCTGGATAGAGACAACCTCAGCAAGCCTTCTACATGTCCCTAATCACGAGCAGACTCACCGAAGACTTCGGCAGGGTTCAAGTACTCCAGGATCTGAGGCGCGCGAATAAGCTCATAGCTAGCGAAGCCACCATCCGGGTTCTGCAGACTGAGCAGCACATCCACGGCGTCGCATAACCTCTCCTCAGAGATCAGCTTCGGCGCATCTCTGCAAGCAAAGCGATGTCAGCTGATCATTCGCGTGC
>WJSG01026351.1:0-10928 GCA_016618145.1 Sanghuangporus lonicericola | reverse complement strand
GCAGGGAGCGGTGACTCTGCTCACTCAAATGTGAGCTCTGAATGCCTCTACATACGTACAACGACGGGCTCCTCGTGAGCGACTGACCCTCTGGATTTATAGCTTTCTGGCGCGTCGGATATACGTCTGTGCGTCTCCAAGTTTCCTCTTACCCTGCCGGGCTCGTAACTTACACAGTATCCAGTGAAACGAAGCTTCAGGCTTATTGCGCTTACCGCCGTAAGACTTCCCTCATTCATCGGGTCCTCGATGCTGATAGGCAATCTCCAGGTCCTGTTGACGGTCGGCCTCTTCGGTGAGAAGTCCCAATTCATCTGGCTCATTGATTCAAAGTTTGAGACGGCGACATCGCCCCAGCCTGCTGCATCGGTGAGTTCCAGACCCGATATGGCAGGGTACTTGATCTCATGCTGGAGAAGCTCTCTCCGTACTCGTGTCAGTGCGAGATATTACTATCCCACAGCACCCCATGTTAAAGTTGTGCTGCCAGGTGGAACGAGCCAAGCGCGCTGTCACCGGAACGATTCTCAGTGAGTACGAAACCCCGACGCGATGTACACGTACAGATATGCTTAACTGCACGTTGCAGTGGCTCGCATCCGCGAGTTCTTGCTTGATCTTAGCGGCGGACCTCATGTTGACCTCCGCGTTCATCTACTTTCTGCGAACAAACCGCTCGGGCATAGTATCTAGGTGGGTTAGCTCCTGCGTGCCCTGGTTTTGTTACGCCCCGGCTCATACTGAGGGTGACACAGAACCAACTCCCTGCTCGACTTGCTCGTCCTGTATGCTGTTAGCAGCGGTACGCTCACCACCTCCTCTCACTTTCACGTCAGGCTAATGATTAAACAGGCCTTGTTCTCTGGTGAGTGCGCCCCGCATCGTTGGTTGTCGATATGTACTAAGGTAGCACCGGCTCCGATGAAGCACCGTCAATATTCTGAACGTCGTGTGTGTGGGTGATATTGCGTCTCAGCGTATGCATATGCTGATTTGTGGTGTGCTCACGCGCCATCACGATCCCAGGCCCTCGCACTGCCCAAAACCTTGGCATACTCAGCGACATCACTTGTTCTGACAAAACGTAGGTCTCTCAACTTCCTCGCTCCCCGCGAAGCATGCTCACCGATGGACCCACAGTCTACTCGATTACGTTCATGGTCTGGTGAGCATACCGCGACAATGGCAGATGTCTGGGTTGGTTTGACTCTTTCTCGCATTCTAGGCTGAATGCCCGTGAGCCTCTGCGAGACCGCGGTATTATCATGGTCGAGACGGACATCTTCACGTCCGTCATCGCTGTCGACGCTCAGTACTCATCGGATAGCGCAGCCGAGCGCACGATCAGGTCCGGGCTTTTCCGCGTATGTAACCTGCTCGCTCTGATACCTAGTAGGCATCGCAAGCTCACTCATTGCATTGGATAGCCAAGAACCACCTCGCTGTCACTCGTCGGCCTCCGGAACCTGTCGCGTTTGTCGGGTGATCCGGCCGATGCTCCAGGAGACTCCGAGAAAGTAGTCTGAACGGTATGGTGGTCGATCCGCTGAAGTCGGTTGTCATCTCGCGTCGCTTGCATGCCCATCCGTTCTACCTTGGTATACCCGTTGACTAGAAGATACAATGTAATCATAATCACAGAGAAGAACCCCTAGCAGCCCATCTCGACGCCATTATACGGCCCGTCGTGATCGCTTTCGTCCCCATCGAAGACGTTGGCGACATCCCCGACAATACACTGCGAGTCGGTGTTGTCCTGTCCTGGACATGCGAGCCAAGCGCCCGAGTCTTGAATGTGTATCTCGCCCGCCGGATGGTGGAAACCGAGGAAGCGTCCCGGGAGGATCGGGATCGGGTCTTCCTTGTTGTTGATGTGCGTGACGGAAGCGATCGCATCGTGCGCGTCGATGTAGTCTGCGAACGCCTGGTTACCGACGCGCGGGAGGCCGTACCCGACGAAGGTGATCTTGAGGTTAGAGATGTGGAGGGGAAGGTACACTGTGTGCAGGAGCGAGATGGCGGCGCCTGCGCGTAGATCAGGAACGAATAGTAAGTGCTACTCGGCAAGCGAACAAGGATGTGAGGATGGTAATGGGCTTACCGAGAGAGTGGCCGGTTAGTACAACGTTGTGGGTCCCGTACGTCGTAATAGCTTGTTGGACCGCTTCGAGGATATTAGACGCCGACCTGTGAATAAGCCAGATCAGCATTCCTCGAGTCGGTGCGACACAGAACAGTCGAAGGGCTCACTTTGAGTGCGCTTCCGCGAACCCTTTGTGGGCCTCGATAGAAGAGTCCAAGCCCGGGAACAAGGACGGATCCAGATTCACGAGAGCTATATCCCCGTCAGTGATGAGAGGGATGCTGTAGACCCATCAGTCCTTGAGACGTTGAAAGATGGGAAGGGAATGCGCACATAGCGGAGGGCTGCGTTCCCTGATTCGAGACCACGATCGACTTCAGCGACGGGTCATATCCTACGAACCCTACATAGTCATCCGGACATCACGGTTAGCGTTCGTGGACAAGCGTACACGATGTGGGTACTCACAGTACTGTACAGTGACGCCGTCGCCACCTGACGCAAGAGGCTTGAACGTCGGGTTACTCTCGCAATTCGTACCGCAAGTCCACGAGATCGTAGCGCTGGCGGAGCAGTATCCAGCACTTGCGTAGAACGAGTATGGCGTGTACGAAGCGACGGCTGACTGGGAGACCGTCGTGATCGACTGCCGGGGAACGAGTTGCGTCGGGGCGGCAAGTGCGAGGGTGGCGGCAAGGAATGCAGCGGCGCCGCTCAGCCAAAGGCGAAGGGGCACGGACCAGCTCGAGCTTGAAGCCATCGTTCCAATACGCAAAGCGCGACGTGAAGAAGCAGAACGCGTGCGCAGCCGACGGTGCGGGGAGACGCGAACGAGGGAGGGTCCTGGACCTGTAGAAGCTGGCGGAGTTGCTTATTATACGGGGAGCGTCCTCCGAGCTGACGTTGGCCTCATGTCGTGTTTGACAATTATCAGGCGAAACCGCGCGATGTGATCAGGCCACTGCCTGGCTATTTCACTGGAGTATTTGGCGTCGAGCGACATAGAAGCAGAAGCACCTGCACGCGCAGCCACTAACGGGGGCGAGTGGTCCGCAACTGGGCGAGTTGGGCCAAACCCCGCACGATCCATGTGGGCCGTTGTGGCGCGGCTGATCGGACTCGCCAAATCCGGCATTATCGAGCGCGCGACCACGCGATCAAGGAGGTCTCGGGGCGAACGTTGGTCATCCGCAGAGGCTCGAGGTCCTGCCGGGCGCGCCCTCCATCCTATTATTGCACAAGCACCGCGCGGTCGAGAACAGATGGAAAGAGAAAAAAATGGTGAGAGACGGGGATAGAGCGAGAGGGCCGATCGCCGCGGGAGCGCGAACACTCCGAGGTCCGCCACACGAAGAACCAGCGAAGGAGCATGTTGTCGTGGAGCGGTTGACATTCGTGATCACAGCTTCGGTGAAGGATGGCACAGAAGCGCAGAGTACGCAGCAGACAGAGGCTGTGCAACACTGGACGAATCCTTCGCGAATCCGAAGTGCGCCAGCCGCGAGAGCAACTGTCTATAAGCTTCCGCGAGACCTAGGGAAGGCCTCGGGCATAGGAGACGTTCGCTTCAGGCCTGCTTGACAATCCGGTTGGGGCAGCGTCGCCGAGAAAGCCGGCAGGAGTTGCCGTTCGCAAACTCTTCCGATGCCGTAAGTTGCGACAGCTTCCGTGGCCGAGGTCGAGTCGATGATTCGTCCGCATCATTGAACTTCGCAGGCTCGTCCTAAGGTGCTGGATAGCCAAGTATTGAGTACATAGCGTTTGCTGTGCCCGGGCTTCAAACGGATACGTCGTGTTCAGACGAAGACAGCCTCCGCGGGGTTCCAAGTGGCAGGAGTCAGTGTTCGCGCAGGGTCTATGGCTAGTGTCTTGAAAGAGGCGTGGGGACCTTCTGCTTCGAGTTTGAAGAGGCGAGATCCTTTCGCCGCTAGAACCCATGTCACTCAAGAATCGTGGAGATAAGCTCTGGAGGACGTTCTTCATGAGCCGATCCGGCCGGAAAGCGCTTGACGAGCGCGGCTGGTGGGGCCGCTGCGACGAAGCTGCGTTCCACAGCCAGTCAGAAGATCGCCGCTACAGCGGTGCGATATCAAAGTCGCCCGCTGGACGATGGACCGGTGCACGATGACAGAACTTCGAGAGGGACGGGTCATCGAAGGTCCGCCGGTTAGCCTACGAGGCGGACGGAGAGCCGGTTGCAGAGGAACACTTGTGCGTTCTGGAGGCAAAGAGAGATCCGGACGTAAGGCTGGATCAAGTACACTGGGTCAGGCTGTACTCACCACCAGTACGTAGATGCACGAAAGTCGCACGAGATAATCACGCATCTGCTCGNTGCACGAAAGTCGCACGAGATAATCACGCATCTGCTCGCGCGTGATCCTACGACAAAAGCAAGCCCGTCGCAAGAGTTTGCTGTCCCAGATCTGAAGTGCGGCCCGCGGGGATAATCTACAAGAGTACGTCAGACAAGCGCATGAATATCAAGGCGAAGGCACTCACAAGGACCCATGCATACGGTCTGCCAGATGCCCCGTCGGCACATCCAACCACCCTGGAACTGCGTGAGTGGGGTCAGAGGTGACGGATACCTTGTGGGAGAAAGGACGTGACAGGCGTAGGCCGTGTGCCCAGAGGTGGAAGCCACGTAGGGCGGGAGGATATTGATGACCTTGGTAGCGAAAGACCGACGCGAATAGATGTGAGAGGCGGTACTCATCGGCCTGCCGCATCGGTACGCTGGGGTGAACATCAGCATAAAGCGCACAAACAATGTCGCCCAAGCCTCCGGTATCCATCGTATCATGTACACCGATAGAACGAGTAATGCTGCCATTTTCTGCCCTTGCGAAGAGCTACTTTTGCGCCCACCATACGAGCAGCGCGCACCAAGTCTAACCCATATCATACACCCCGGACGGGCAATCGACGCGTATTGAAGCTGCACGGGCCACGACTCGTAGTGGTAGAGAGAGAGTCGAGCACAGAAGACAATGCCGCGATACTTGCTTGTCTGAAGGTATGAACAATCGCGTCCTCCGTGGACTGCCTCAGAAAAGCACAAGCATATCACGCAAAGACATGAAATCGACCCCGGCAAGTATGGAGCCCCGCGTCACTTTCAGAGCACCGAGACGTACGCGTTGGGGGCAAGAGGACCAAGAATATCATGCGACATACCTTTGCACATCCAATCCTTCCCTGACAAACCCTTCAGCAGGCATATCCCGCTAAGTACCTCTCCGGCTTCATGGTACACCGTCGACGGCGAGCAGCCGTGACCGTGTCGTTGCACCCCGCGCAAAGCCGGTCCATGGCGGATTGAAGCCTACAGTCGTGCGAATCAAAGCGAAGCTGAGAAGGCTGGGATAAGTACTAAGTACTAGATGTATGTATGGAGCAGCACGCGGAGGATGGCGCTTGCCTGCGGCGCTTGCCTCCGAATGTAGACGCTGTTTGTACATGTTAGGATCAGAGGCTATTGGCCTCAACCGCACTCATCCCTACTCATCCTGAGCCATATGCCCCCTGCGATCCCCTTCGCCACTAGGATGGCGGTGTCACGAGTTTGCGAGGATGAAATTCCGGCTTTAAGGCGTTGCGCTCCTGGAGTTAAGCTCGGAGGGATAGGTATGTATCACTGTGGGTTCTGCAAATAAGCACTACGGGTTACCACCTGTGTGTCATTCTGCCATACGAAGTCCGTCGTAAGACATCGACCCTACCAACATTAGATTATGAAAGATGTCGCTCTGGAACGGGTATCAACACTGGCATCACTATCTGGTAGCTTCAAGTTCGGCGGGACACCGTATCGTCCGGTTCTTCGACTAGGGCAGCTCAAGCAATGTGGATCGGGTCCTTCCCACCCCCGGAGTCTTCGCGTGCGTAGTGAGCGATATTGACTGTGTCCGACGCAATGTCGAGGTTGTCCGGCATGACCTCCATTTCTATTGCAGAGGAGCCGGACTGTGCGGCGCTCAGATCATGGTTGTGGCGCTGCGAATGGTATTGGTATCGTGAACCGGTGTTCAACATGCACGAGTGTCAGCGGCGTTCATCGCACCTCTATAAACGGCATATTAATTCGTTGGAGGCCCGTAGGCTTGTCAGTCTGACTCGAGGTCAGCTTCATGATGTTGAACGTGAACTGCATGCTCTCTGCGTCAACCATCATGACCCCGCGTTTAGCGAGAGACTTTCGTGCGTTCAGCCTGTAAGAGACCGAGTCAACCAGCTTTTCGATGAGGAGAGGTACCTCAACTGCACTCACGACACCAGGAACGTGTTCGAATACACTGTGGTGGGTGGCAGAATGATATGAGCGGTGTTGCGCATGGATGTGTATAGTTGTGCGTACGCTTCGTGGCAACTATCACATTGCCTGAATAAACCAAATTTTCAGGCCAAGCTGCAGCCTGGAAACCGTAATCAGCATCTCATACGGTTAGGTTTTCAGTAAATACTCACAAATGCGACGCTCAAGGCGTTGGAGATGCTATATCAAAGCAGTGATCATTAGCTTCCCAGGAATCTTCGATAACCCAGACAGACACCGCATATACCAGATGATGAGACCTAGGGCTAAATTTAGTTGTAACTCGTGTGACCCACTGACAGTGACGCACCACTGCTGACAGCATACATGATGATAACATCGAGCATTGAGTCCGTGCTGAAGAGGAGTACATGAACGACTGCGAGCAACATCGCATGGAGAGCCGTAGAACGTACCGGACGAATCCGCCTCGATGACGCCGTAGGATATAAATCAAACTTATTGTAAGCAAGGAGTCTCCGGCAAAAATCAAGCCGCATCCCGTGGACACCAGCCACTGCCGGTGTGTATAGTCAGCATGGCACACGAACACCACCGGACGTTGGCGACGAACGGAGTACTGCAGGGACGTTGTGGTATCTGGGGCATTCCATCTATACGCCGGAGCGGTGACTTCGTTGTTCTATCCTTGTACGCAGATGAAACGTACACTAGGGCGGTCACAGCTAGCACTCTAGTCAGCATTTGCCTCGTGGCAGAGGAAGGCATTTTGTAGGTGCTGGAGCTTACCGATCAAACAGCCTGATTCAAGCGGAATTACCCCAAGTTCAGCTGTGGATACTGCATGTGTCGGCTCAAGTATTGAATTATGATCTCACCGCTGAACGCGACTACCAGACTTCCCTGCAAGAATGGTCATGTCGCATGGAACCTGCATATGAATATAGACGACTCACCGCTATGATAGCTATGGGCCTGAAGCGTCTGTCAACTTGAAGGCATCATTGTAGTCAGTACGCAAATCAAGTCATACAGTGATATTGGAGGAACTGACGCTTGTATATCCGACGAGCGAAGAAGCTGGGTGCTGAACTTCAGCCTCGCATATCTCACAGGCTCGTAACCGTCAGCACATACAGTTGCGTGAGGGCTGCAACCAAGCCCTACAGCGGACCACGATTCAAGGACCCGAGGACCGTGACGTACATGGCAGGGAGCACTTACCGCTGGTGCTGGAAGGAGCTGAAACGAGGGGCAAGTCGGTTACAATGTCTGGCAGCGACTCGGAATGAAAGTACCTTGATGGACCTCGGGAGCGGTCAGTCTAGTAGTCGCTTATAAGGTATTCCTGCACTCACCACGAAGGGGTATCAGTGAATATGGCTGAGCTACCATAGATCGTGACGAGGTCGTGGTAGCTGCGACAAAATGGGATCAGCCTTGCTATCATGAACACTCGAGAGTGACATACGATGCGTGCATAGCTACCGCACTATTCACCGTCTCTACCACTCTGTGTTCATCGGTGAGGGCGTAGATACCGGGGATAAGAGGAGAACCTACGTGACTAGAAGAACCTAGAAAGCTTGCTATCAGACAAATGCACCCGCTACGAAGGTACAAGGGACACACCAAAGTTTTCAGCCAACGGGAATCGTGCGGATAGAGGCGAAAGTAATGGTATGCCTGGCTGTGCCCGACACCCTGCAAGCTGTCGGAAGGTCGTAGACGTAAGAATAAGCATTACACCAAGAGTGAAGAGGGACACTCGCATCAAGCCAATGAGCGTTCCTATCAACCAAGCTCCCACCGTATTGTCCATAGCCGGGAGGTCTGTGGGAGGGGAGGGAACCGCATTCATTGTGGTTAACTGACGAAGGGGCCACCGGCTGAGAGTCGAGCACCTCTTATAGCGTTTTGTGAAAACAAAAGCCGCGTAGCGGATCGAGGGTCCTTGAGCTCCAGAATAAAGTTGGGGGTGGAGAGTGAGTCCCATCTCGCCGGAACTTGCTCATCTCCGGGGTGAAAACCGCAAGCACTGTGCAGTGCCAATGAGTCTGACGACTACAAGCCGGCGACGTGTGCTTGACACTGCTTGTGGCCCAGAGCAGTTGCTGCAAACGCCAACAATGCATCTGCTGGGATGGATAGAGTGGATGATCGATCGGTCACAGCCAAAACGGCGGCGTTATTCAACATGTGCCTCTTGGCGAGCGGCAGCGGTGATTATTCAAGATACCCTGTGGAGGCTTGGTCATGGTTCTGCTCGGGATTCCCGGGGCGGCGATTCGAGACATACAGATGCGAGAACGTGTCGCGTCGTGGTCGAAGGTCTGCTCGTGTCAGGGATAGTGTTTAGAAGTGGAGAAGATGGAAGCCCCAGAAGAGATGATTATGACGCACGAGCTTCGGGCGGCCCA
Source organism: Sanghuangporus lonicericola (assembly GCA_016618145.1). Taxonomy (NCBI): domain Eukaryota; kingdom Fungi; phylum Basidiomycota; class Agaricomycetes; order Hymenochaetales; family Hymenochaetaceae; genus Sanghuangporus; species Sanghuangporus lonicericola. Next base: position 2,146 of record WJSG01026351.1, on the reverse strand, counting down.
GAGAAATCGGAAACCAGTGTTCATGCGAAGGCTTTGTGTCGAACCTAGTAGTGGGGACATGAGTTTGCCCCGGCCTCACAAGGGTAGAATGTGAATGTCACCGCACTTCCATGAATTGTCTGATTTCGATGGCGCTGCGGTCCGGAGAACTTCGTGTGGTTGCAGTGCGGTCATCCGATTCGGACCGCCGACGCTCAGACTGCATTTTGAGAAGTGAAGAAGAATAGAGGAACTCGACCCACTGCGTGAGGCCAAGGGCGCGAAGTCGAGCTAGCGACCCTCGCGGCGCGAAGAGTTGTTACACCGCGCAAGGCAGCGAGGGGTCGGCGTGGGGGAATTCCGAATGATGTTGCATGCACTATGTAGCTACTACTCTCCTACGAAAAGCACTAGTCAGTAGCCGAGACCTCGCACAACTTGGAGTTGACGTACGAAGCTTCAGCATAGTGTCTGCTCCATATCTGCGTTTGTTCCAACGGCTCATTGAGACCTGCCAGTAGCCCTTCACCAGATCGACTAAGCTTGGGACAGTCACGAGCCTCGTACACGAGTCCCATACGTGGGCTTAGTCCCTTCTGTACGAGTGCGGCCAGACCGCTGCCAATACAGCACCGTAAAGACGTTCAGGAAGTTCCACGAGGAGACCTCGAGCTCCCGCACGAGACTTTCCAACCAAACCTTCTGCAGTGTACGCGGCGGCAAAACCAAAGCGCATGGGTGTGAATGTCGAATGATCGGTGTTGAAGACATTTGGAAATCATCGTCTCCTACTTCTTCATCAGCGTCATTTTCCCCCGGAGGTGTCGACTATGCGGCTGTGAAAGTGAGCTGGGCGCAGGAAAGGACAGAGAACACCCGTGTGTTGAAGGGACAGGATCAAGTGAGGCCCGAGCTTGTGCATCGCCGGCTCTCCCGGCGCCTCTCGAAAGCAACGGCGCATCTAACCACCATAGTATTAGCATTGGACAGGCGGAAAGCTGTCCTGCTGTACTAAGTACTATGAGTGGAGCACACCGCACGCCCTCCGCCACAGTAATGGACGAGGACAGACGCGTCGAAGAGACAGTATTCACGACGGTCCTGCTCAAGCCTTCGCCTTACGACCCTTGAGGTCCTCCAAGTAGCGATGCGCCCGTCCAAGCATCCAAATCGTGAACTCGAACTTAAAGTTCGGATAGGAGATGGCCACGTTCTTGTTGAACACACCCTCGATCGCCTCCTGCGGCCACGAGCCGTCCTGGTCACGTCGACGCCGATCAGACTTCCCGTGTCATCGATGACACGACACAAAGGAACACGCACCGGTCGCTGACGGGACATGACGAGCTGCACAGCCCGCTCGATGGGCTCCGGGTGCGGGTACTGCGCATACATGAGCGCCATCGCCGCCCAGCACGTCTGCACGACCTGCGTCTGCTCGTGCTCGACCCACTTCAACACCTCGCAGCACTGCACACGCCCAGACACCAGTGTCAGACACGCAACATCAAGCATGCGATGCAAACAGGCCGTACCTTATAGCTCTCGCCCCACCCGCCGTCCGCGCGCTGCTTGCCGATGAGGAAGTCGCACGCCTTGCGCGCGTATACGCTGTTCTCGTACGTCTCCCCGACGAGCGAGAGCGACTCGAGCGCGAACTGTGTCGCGTATGTGAAGCAGATTCCCCAAGAGCCGAACCACGGGCCCTCTGGCCGCTGCGCCTTGTGCAGGAAGTCGACTGCTTTGGTGATCGTACGTCTAAGGGAATAGCAGGTCACGTCAAAGCATGAGGTATAGATTGGCGACGGAGGACTTACTGGATATCATTGGTACGGTATTTGGGGTTATGCTTCCGGAAGATGGACAACGCGGTGATGACGGACGTCGTGCACTCGGGGTAGTTAAACTCCGTCATGATGTTCCCTGGGTGAAGAGACCCTCAGCAAGCCTTCTACACGTCCCTGGACACGAGCAGACTCACCGAAGACTTCGGCAGGGTTCAAGTATTCCAGGATCTGAGGCGCGCGAATAAGCTCATAGCTAGCGAAGCCACCATCCGGATTCTGCAGGCTGAGCAGCACATCCACGGCGTCGCATAACCTCTCCTCAGAGATCAGCTTCGGCGCATCTCTGCAAGCAAAGCGATGTCAGCTGATCATTCGCGTGC
>WJSG01026331.1:0-22145 GCA_016618145.1 Sanghuangporus lonicericola | reverse complement strand
TCCGGTCATGACGCGCATCGACGCGGTCTTGTGGGTAAGGGGGCGGAAGCAATCGTAGCCGCAAGGGTGGAAATTGAACATACCCGGTGCGGGATATCCTCTCCCAGTCGCCTGACAAGGTCCTTCTTGAGCGGATCCGCCGCTATGAAGCCTCTCTGGCTCGGCCTTGTCCTCCCTTTCCACGCCCTTGAGCAGCGATTGGTTGAGTGGGCAATACCGAGGCGGACCTGACTATCCGGTAGCAGGCCGTCTCTAACATTGCAGAAGAGCATTAGAAGACTATCGCCGGAGGTAGATGAAGTAGTGACATTACGCACGGTTGGCCTGGATGCTGTTGAGGAGTGATCTGGGGGCATTCTCGTAGAGGTGCGATAGGGATGTCAGGGAGGACATGCGACATGATCCGGCGCGAAGGGAAGGTTGGGACAAGTAGAGCCTGTCCTTCTGCCATTTTGAGGTGTATGGCGGGCGAGTACAGATGGAAGCAAGACATCAAGTCAGACAGTGAGCAGAGCGCAAACTACGAAGAGGACGGGTATGAGTGCAGGCGCCTCCAAACGACGTCAGTACCGCGAAGGCTCCCACGGTGCATCACCTCGTTCTCTGCCACTTTCTCGTGATTGCTTTCGACAACCGTCTAGCTTTTTATTCAACTCTCGACTGGAAGGAAATGCCGACGAAGGACGAGCTTTTGACCCAGGTGCAAGCTGGCTCGGACCCGCAGGAGGCGGAGAAATTTTACCGCGAGATTCTAGGTGAGCCGTGTAGGAAACAGCACAGCGAGGACTATGAGACTCAGCATGCTGGACAGTAGCACCAACTGACGAACATGTGCCAGTGGAGGAGAGGGAGGCGGAGCTCCGACGTCAGGAGAGTGCGCTCGTGAAACTCGGCGAGATCTACCGGAGCAGTACGCACTTGGCCGTGACGGTTTTTACCTGCTTGCTGACGCTTGGGTTGAAGGAATGCGAAGGGTCTAGCGGAAGTAATCACCCTTTCACGCTCGTTCGTGCCATCCACGGCGAAGGCCAAGACCGCGAAGCTCTGTACGTGCTGGTCTTTCTTCATCGGTGTCGCAAGTGTTGACCGCACCCTCCAGTCCGGACACTTCTCGACTGCTTCAACTCCATCCCAAATAGCCGGGGCACCCAGATCGACGTCTTGCGGGAGATCATCGACTGAGCGAAGCGGGAAAAGCAGGTATTGCTCAAACACAGTCTCGAGACCCGACTGGTCGGCCTGTGAGTCTATCTCCGTCATCGTACCGTACAATCCTCATTGTCTCGTATGCAGTCAACTCGACACACCACACTACAATCCTGCGCTCGCCCTCATCAAATCGCTGCTCAGTGAGCTGCAGCAGTTAGACGACAAGACGATGCTCACGGAGGTTCGTTTACTGGAGAGTCGCGTGTATCGTGGAATCGGAAAGCTTGCAAAATCTAAGGTACGTAACCTGGCTTGAGTCTTCGCATTCACGTCTGATCAGCAGTCCTCCAGACTGCATCGACGTTTTCATGGACAGCCGCAAACTCGAAACAGTGCTCACCACACCTCCAAGCGCGTCTTGACCTCCAGTCTGGTATCCTACACGCAGAAGACAAGGACTACACCACCGCATACTCCTACTTCTACGATACGTTTGAGAACCTGAGCACGCAGGACGACGGCGCACTCGGAACACTCGAGTACATGTTCATGCTGAACCTCGTATGTCCTGATCGTCACGTCTTGCATCGTGCCACCATGACGGCTGATGGTTTCATCTCAGCCAGAAGACTTGACGTCTTTGCTCTCGATCAAGCTCGCGTTCAAGTACGCACAGCTCCGCGACTTGGAGAGCATGCGCGCCATCGCCCGTGCGCATCAGAAGCAGAATCTCGCAGACTTCGAGAAGGCTCTGAAGGACTAGCTGCCTGCCGGACTGCCCTCCACCAAGACGGCCGGCGGCGTGGACGGACCGAAGCATGCGTGCCGGTCGCCCTCTGCCCTCTGCCCGTGTCAAGCGTCGTACCCAGGACCCGCCTCGCTCTTCCCTCTCAGCGCACGGTTGCCTCTGCCTCTACCCGTGCGTCCTCTCTTTCTCTCCGCTGCTCGTCGATGCTCTTCCGCTCTGTGCGCACGGCTGCCTCTGCGTGCGTCCTCTTCTTCCTCCCCGCCTTCGCCCCCGAGTACATACAAGCTTCGTGCCCGAGCATTGATGTCGCACATGTGCCACCGTCTGCGATGTAGTAAGCACGGGCGTACTTGGTCGTCGAGATTGAGTACGTCGTGCAGCAGGTCGGCCAGGGCAGGCAAGCCGTCGAGCCCAAGTATGTCCTCCTCTCTCTCCGGCATGTGCATGCACCTCATAGGCTCTCACAGGTAATCCTTGACGAGGTGTTGCACGGCGTACTGGACCAGGGACCTGCCGGTCTTCGAGCAGGCCGAGGCGGACGTAAGTATCTGCGCATCGCTGCATCGTGAGTCATGGTCTCACACGTTTTGGATTCTCGCAGACATAACGACACCCTTGCACACTCGCATACCCAGACCCGATTTTATCTCACGCAAACAGGCTTCAACCACCGTCAAGCCTTACTCATTGAACTCGGTGACTACGCAGCCTACAAACCTAACCTCTCTGTCTGACGAAGGGCCGCAACTATGAGATTATCGTCCGCCTCCAGACTGACAATGCAGATGTCTTCAACCTTCGCCCTGTCCTTCGATGGACGCAAGAACATGCTTTGTCGACGCAACATCAGGGGCGGCGACGTATGTCTCCCTATAAACTTCGTCCAAGTCCCTTAGCTCACCCCATATTCACTTCTAGTATCTCGTCGCGATGGGACGTGACCGGACCAAAATCACCCACAAGGTCACCATCACGCGGGTCCATGCGATCAGTCTGACGTAGGTCCCCGTAGATCTCACTTCTAAGACTGTAATAACCTCGTATTACTGACGTGCAGAAGCTTTTGCGCCGGCAGCAGCAAGGAGACAGTGCTGAGCTGAACGCGATGTCGCTGAACCTAGTGCAACTGGTCGTATGCCAGGCTCCCAATCTCCGACACAGGTTCTCTGCCGACGCTCATTCGTTCTACGTCGAAACGAACGTGCGGGACCTGCGGATCGGTTTCTCCGTATGGCGCGAGTTCTTCCAGTAAGTCGTCCAACTCCAGTTACACTGTCCTGTAGTCTTGACATAGTATTCTACAGGAGTGTGCGACCGACGCAAGGACGGCTCTTGATCAACATCGACGTCTCTCCCGCTGCAATGTAAGTGCATCTATATTGCGACGGTTCTTATACATGAACTCAACGCGTATACAGCTATATGCCTGGCCCGTTGATAGATATCTCGAGCAGATGGACATGTCGGATCTACAGAGTCTCAGTCAGCCCAACTTCGCCAGGCTGCGCATCTTCTTCAAGGGAGTGCACGTGGCGATTGTGATACCAGGCCAAAGCCGCGATCATCGACCCCATCCTAGACCCATCTTGGCCCTCATCCCCCAAGCTGCTCTGCAAGAGTTCGACAAGGACGGCGAGCATCTCACCTTTCAAGTGCGTACCCGAGAGGCGTGTTGCCTTGGCACTAACTGCGCGATACTGTAGTGGCACTTCGAGTCGAAATACAACCTCCAGCTTCAGCACCCACGCATCGTCGGCGTGAGGATCGGCAAGACGGCCATCATCCTTGCCGAGTTCTGCGAAGTCGTCGGCGGCCAAGTTTACCGAAAGAACATCCCGCCCACTCGCCTTTCAACCACATTTTGAAGGAGTCTATGGTCATCGGTGAGTCTGCAGCGGCCCTTGCACACATAGAAGTAGACTGATTCCTGCCGGAACAGTGTCACGCTGAGGAGGCACGCTCGGACGCCGCCCTATGTCAGTCGCAGAATCGCTCACATCGCCAGCCGACTCTGTCTCACGACGCCTGGACTTACCTCCGATCGGCTTGGAACTCTGGCAGCAAGGTCCTAGAGCGCGTGCGCGACGCGATATTACTCCAGTCCGATAGGTCTGAACAATCTGCTCGTTCATCAGGTCGCCCGGGTGAAGCAGTCAAGTCGCGGTGGTCGTATGCAGAATCACGGGCACTTGCTGAGTTAGCTGTGACCCACGCTAGTACAGTTCAATATCGTAGATCATGTATTATAAACTATAGTACAATGCTCACACTACGAGTCTGAAGCTGTTCTTGGAGGGGGATCGTCGTGCCAGAGAGGTCTCAAGCACGGAGCCTGAGCCGGCCTAAAAGGGCCGGTCTCACAACCTTCCTTATTTGTGAGAGTGGCTCATTACGCCAGCCTCTGGCCTCTATGCCTCACTCCGCAACCTCCGCTCTTGCCTGTGCATGAACTGTGAAGGGTGTCATTCACCCTTCAGAGCTCCATAGGTCTTCGCGATATACTCGTCCGACCAGGTTCGTCCATACTCTTCTGCCTGCCTCCTAGGCACCCTGCAGGTACTAAGCTACATCAATGCACTAGCCGTTCATTCGGCCACTTTCGTGCACATTCGGCAAGGATTAGAGACCAATTCGCAACGACAACGTATGTACACTCGGATCGACTAAATCCCCTGGTCAACTGCTGAGATGGCTCATAGATCCAACGATCCCTTCCTCCCGGCCCACATTTGACTCATGATGGCTGCGCATGACGACTCTCTCGAGTGGTGAGATTACTGATAGACACTTTCCTGAACATCAGCTGACATTATCACGCTCTAGGTATCAAGATGTATATGCATTTACGGACCGGCTAGGGCGACTGTTCACCACTACAAATGTCCCGTACGATCTCCAGCTTCCCTCGGGCCCGGTATCAGAGCTTCAGCAGAGCACGCTCAGCGAGATGTTGCGGCCACAGTACGCCGGCCTCGAAGCTCCGGAGGCCGCCTTTCTCGTGCGAGCAGTCCCTGTAGCCGACGCCCTCCTATCCTGCGTGTCCGCAGATAACGTGGAGCCTGAGCGATATTCAGGGGGATACCGCATACCAGCTCCCCTTCAGAAATCCTGGATGGAACTGGAGAGCGGACTAAGCACCATCCTGGGTGTTTTGCTGGAGGGCTTCAAGTCGAACTCCGCTGCTCTTGCTGCAGTCACCCGCCATCCAAGATGGATCAGGCCTTCAGACTGCGACTATCGTGGACTCCATCCCCACTATGAGGCCGCTCAGCATGTTGCCCGTCGTACGAGGCTATCGTTCTTATTACTCGCCGCCCGATGCTCGATGGTCATTGCTATCTGGGAACACGCACCACCCACCCCAACGCCCACTCAGCCAACTGCCGCACAGCCGGCTACTATACGGCTGCCGCACCCCACAGCGACATGGATTGCTGAATTAGAAAGGAGAGAGGTTCCTGTCTCTTGGAGGGATGCGATTCAGGAGTCCGTCGTCTCCAACTTCTCCTCGGGACTCCGTGTCGGAGCAGTATTTCAAGTGGGGACCTGCGGCTGGTTGGACCTCATCCCAATTCTACGCACGTCTCGTGTCCCGATCCTCTTTCGTTTGCGGTCTGAAGAGGATGCTGCATTCATTGTCAGTAAACATCCCTCCCTTTCTCGATTCATCCCAACTCCACAAGATCGGCAGATGGCAATCAACCTTCCTCCTGCGCAGACCAGACCGCCGACATACCGTCTTATACGCAACGGCATCGTGCGTAACCATCCCGATCCAACCATCGTCCCGCACGAGATCCCGCGTGGCCCATACCAACGCCCAGAGGAGTCACGTCAGGCATTCATTACACGACGAAAGAAGCTGAGCACAAGCCTGCAGCAGCGAGAGGACAGACGAGCATCAGAGCGGAGGATGGACCGCGAGCGGCGTGCTTCACGGGAGCTTCTTCCGCACACCTTGTCTGGAGTCTACATCTGGACTTCTGTTGGACAGGCCTATCCTCACTACCCCGAGAGATGGCACACACTCGAGATTCGGGTGCCTGTACCTACCCGTGCCGTCATAGGGCTGTGGCGGTTGGTCTCAGTCTCAGACAAGTCATACGACTCCTTCTTTGATGAGTGGGACCTGTGGTTCTCCGAGCCAGACGCAATGGAAGATCAAGCCGTGTATTCAGCACTACATCCTGTTCTCTCTCCCGCCATTGTGCCGCCGACCATAACTGACCCTTCCCTTCTTCCCGAACTGGACTCGCTGCCGCTTGCTATGGACAACATCAGCTCTCCTACCTTTGAGTCTGAAGATATCAGGCTTTGGTACGGTGTCCGTCCCACACGCAGTCTGTTTGACGGCGTGGACTATGACCTCTACCTTGCCAAAGTTCACGTCGTGCTTGGAAGGCCGCCGGGAACCATGCCTCAGGACCCGACTTTGCTCAGGTCGCTCAGTGGATGGATATGGGCTCAGATGATGCAGAAGTTGGATTCGAGTGCACTGGCGGAGACGTGGGACCTCGACAATCGCTCCAAGGATTTCCTCATCAACACCACTTCCATCAGACGGGTTGCTTTGCGGAAGCATATCTGGTCAAAGGACCGTAATCTGTATGAAGTCACCTTCGATCAGGACCCCGTGGATAGGTCATGGTGCTTGCTTGTAGGCGCAGCGGCGGCAGTATTCTTACTCCGCCACCGTGATGTCGTCGACTCCTATACTGCAGTTCCGACGCTCCTCCGTCACGGCATCCCCTTCCACACGGTCATCGTCAAGCGTTCTCTGTCTTTATCTCCGTCAGCACTGTCTAACCCCCAGGCCCATTATGCTGCACCCTTCCGTCGGAAGTCTTTTGTACCGACATCACGCGACTACAAGGAATACGTTCAGCGAGTACTGGAGGTTCTACGCCGTCCACACGCAGCCGCAGCGTGGCGTATGGGAGGGATCATCTGGAGGCTCATGATCGAGGCAGTCGGTGACGATGAAGATCTTCGCAGCCGGCTTCTGCAGCAGGCTGCCCAGGGTCCCTCTAGCGAGTCGTCAACCCTCCAGCCAATCTTGAAGCGAAGTGACTCCGCCATTCTTGTGGACGACCATCTCTCGGAGGAGGAGTTGGACGTCATTAGCGGGGTCTACAAGGTTTACACATGTGAGTGAACATTTGGTTTCCCTTACTCACCCTCTCAGAAGCTGACTGCAAATATCATGCTCTCATAGCTCAATTAAACCAGACCGCCGACGTCTCGTGGTGGCCTAAGCACACGCATTGGGCTAATCATGCTGGACAGTACACGGGTATATGGTCACAGTGGAACGAGGAGTGGTTCTCTACCAGACTCAAGGGCATATTTGATGGTACAGCTAGTCCAAGGACAGCGAAGCAATGGAAGAATTCCCTCGGCGGGTATGAGGATGCCAGGGACATGGGCCAACTTGTTGAATTACGCAGCGAAGACTTCATAAAGCAGAACAAACTGTTATGTTAGACGTATATAGAGAGGGTTTGTACATGTACATGTACAGTAGGGAACGAGCTGTTTTGATCCAAGTACGAGCGGGTTGTGTGCACGGTGCTGCAAACAAATGCGCGCGGGTCGAGTAAAGAAGTGCGCGATAGTCCGCATTCAAAGCGCGATACAAAGAGTGGTGTTAATGTGGCGATGCACCCCAATTATATGAGCGCGCGTCGAATAAAAGTGCAGTTTATCCATCATATTGCTGGTCTCTTTTGAGCCTCTCGTATTTCTCATTTTCATACTTCTGAATCAGCCCCTTTGCAACTTCGACACGCTTGTCTTCCGGAATGTCCTTCAGAAGGCTTTCAGTCATCTTGGCGAACGCCTCTGGTCCGTCGTCGGCCCACTCAATAGGACAAGCAACTCCGAAAACTTCCAGGTGATCTGGAACAAGGGTCATCATGAGCGCACGAAAATAAGTAACGCGATGTTGGCGGCGCGAGAAGCTAATAGCTGAAACAACTCGGACGACACTTACTGGATTGCCACAGCTGGGCCGTGTCGCGACACGTCACATAAAGCTCTGCACACTTGAAGTCTGCCCGAGCAGGTGCGCGAATATACGTCTCGACCTTGTTATCTTTGTAAGGACAACCGTGATGCACTCTCGCCTCTCCGAAGTCGACGATCATTGGATACCATGGCCGCTCGGGGTTCAAGTCTGCGAGTTTCTCGGCAATGGTATGCCGGTCTGTGAAGTCATTGTGCACGACCCCAGCATGATGGATCTTTAAGAGGGCACCGACGACTCTCTGGCTGGAAATCATCATATGAGCAGTCAGACGCAAGGCACAAGTCGGATGGGAAAGCCTTACCGGAAGTATAGGGGCGTGTACTTCAGCATGTATTTTATCGCCTGACCTCCATCCTCCAGAACCATGATAGCGACATCATATCCGTCCGGATGCTCCCCATGAAATATCCCGACGTAACGCGGGACATACACCCCTTGGAGGTCCGTGAGCTTCGACTGATAAACGGTCGCCTCGTGCAACAAGGACTTGATCTGAGGTCCGGTGGCGCACTTGCATACTACTCTTCGTGGGCTATCTCCAAAGAGTTTGGAGTGCAACTTAGCCTTGTAGACCCGTTTTGTACTAGCGTACTCGACAAGCTTCACGTCGCGCGCCGTCAACTTGATGGTTATCCCTTCTTGCCTGAATGGAGCGACGAGCGAGTAATAGCGCGGCTCTGCTTTCTGAACCTGAGGGTCAACAGGAAAGAATAGACAGTACATGAGGACAGTGGGGCAGTGTTGAACTGAGATTGTGTGGGATAGCAAACAGCGAAAGTTGAGTGAAAGCGCACCCGATGCCACTGATTCAACCTCGTGGCTGTGCAGCGTGTTGCGGAGACTGTTGCACAACTGTTGTCCTGTACTGTAGTAGTAGTAACTCGGGCGCTTTTAACGAGAGAAATTATCGGGCGGAAGTGTCAGCAAGACACGCAGGGTGAGGGGTGAAAATACGAGTGACATAGCATAGCTGTAGTAACATTGAACTACGATACAAGAGTTACTAAGTTACGAGGAGACCGGGAGACATATCCTAAGAATCCGAGCTAATCGTCGACGACATTGTGCTTCGACGGCTGGGTGTCTTCGGGGGCTGAGCAGGCAGTGCCGCTTGGAGGAAGAGCGGCTCCGACTGGACAGTATCGGAGAGTTTTTGCCTCTTGCTGCTCGTTACAGTGAGCGCGGCGGCAGACATCTTTCTCTCCAGCCGCCACGCCAAAGGGACCCTGTCGCCGACGCATTCGCTATGTTCCCACTCAGCTGCATCCCATTCGAGTGCGTCATCGAGGTAGTCGAGCATCGCGTCGTGCGTGACAACCAGCCGAGCCAGCTCACGCTGTTCTGCACTGGGTGCCCAATCGTGCTTGGTCTGGCGGATGCGAGCAGAAGGCGCCCTGCGAGCCTTGATGTCCGCCTCGAACGCGAACTCGCCTCTAGCGAAGGAGACGGAAGAGGATGGGGACGGGGATGGGGGAGTCGGGGGGCGCGGTGGTGGAGTGGAATGGCGAGGGCAGCCAGAAGAGGGTGGAAGAGGGGAATGAGTAGCAGCAGAGCCTGACTGGCACTCCCGCAGGGTGCGATCATACTCCGTCACAATGTGGTTGGCGTGAAACCAAGAAAGCAGGTTCTCCAGGATCTTGTTCATACCGGTAGCAGCAAACACGAGCTTGGTACTAGCATTGGCGAGCTTTCCAGTCATGATGGTGGACAGCTTCTTGTCGCCGCAGGTGTACTGATCGTTGTCGAATCCATACTGATCGAAGAACCCGTCGATGTAGTTCGCTACCGTGTTGTCGTTGAGGTTGGACTCGAGATACCGCACTGCGTGGTAGAGTACTATGTAGAAGAAGGACTCAACCTCGTCGCACACCTCGACATTAGCCTTGAGGTGCGACAAGAGAGCAACAGACATGTACCGCCACGTCCCCTGCATCGAGATTCATTAGTGAGTGTTAGAAGTCACCCGAGCGAAGAGACCACTTACAGTACGTTCTGGCTGACGCTGCCCTTGTTGCTGGAGATCGGTCGACTTCGCCATCTCCCAATCAGCGAGCAGGCCGGCGAACTTGATAGCAAGGCGCTCCTTCTGCGGGTGGTCTGGATCCTGGACCCACAAGATCTTGGGTTGAATAAGAAGGTTGCCAGAGCTGATATCGCGATGGACGAGCTTCGCGTCCACTGTGGCATGATAGTGCGCTGTAACAACAATAGCAGTACCGTGAGACTCGTATACAGCGATTCTATTACGATTCACTGGACGCACCGATCACACAGTCTCTGACGATTTTTATGAGTTGTTTGCCGCTCTGGAACTCGTTCAACGGCAAAGCGACTTCTTCCTCGACGAGCCGGTAGTGCTTGTGACGGCGCAACGGGGAGTCCTCACGGAAAGGCGGCTGGCTGCTAGCCACGCCCTCTGGAGGTGGAACGGAGGCAGTGTCGTGCTCGTCGTCCGGAGCCTTGCGCTTGTTTGACNGGAGGCAGTGTCGTGCTCGTCGTCCGGAGCCTTGCGCTTGTTTGACGCCGACGACGAGGGCCCAGCCAGCACTTCTGCAGGCGACGGAGCATGAAAGTGCGATGGGAACGGGGTAGGATAAGGGTTTGGAGTCGGGGTTGAGTTCTGCTCCTCCCACCAGTCGGGCGTCAACGTCTCCTGATCGTCAATGTCGCCATGGCATACGAGGGTAGGGACACGAGGAACGTTGGCTTTCTTGAGCTGCTGGAGTATGTCCCCCTCACAGTCGACCAAGATGTAGTGCGCTCGCCAGGCGTCCTTGAGCCAGACAAAGCGCTTCGTGTCGCAGTCCAACGCAACGTAGCCCCGTGTGCCTCGTCCTGCAAGACCGCTGGCGCGGAAGCGAGGCTTGCAGATGAGGAAATTCCGTCGTTTGTCACCGTCGGGCACCTCTACGCAGTAGCGCGGCCAATTGCTGTCGAGAGACTGCTTGAAGGCCTCGCGCACGTAGGCGAAGACGAAAGGTTGCTTTGGGACCTCGTGAGGGGCGAGGAACCGCTCTCTGTGGTCGAGGTCGCCTTTGCAAAGTGCACCATAGTCGTCCATCATCCTGTAGAGTGGATCACTGGGCAAGAGGCGGCGTGCGGTGGGATCAAGGCCAAGAGCGGATGGCGAAGAACGCGCTATGCGCCCGAGGAGTTCAACGAAGAACTTCCATGAAACGTAGTAGTCGAAAGCGGTGGTGACGATGGAGCCGGAACGATCCCAGCGGATGAAACGAGCCTGGCGCCCAATGACCAGGAGCATGAAGACAGCGAGGCGGTGTTGAACTGCGAAAAGGAACTCGGCGTACGAGATGATCTGGCCCCGGTTCTTCGTGCGTAGGATGGATTTTGTTGCTGGTTGCACACGACCGAGCGCATCCGTGAAAGGATCTTGTAGGGCACCACCCTTAGCCGACTTGAACTCGACCGGGATGAGTTGGTCGGCCCAGTGCGGAGCGCCGTCGGCGGGAGCGTCACCGGCGAGGTAGATAGCTGAGTCGACCTTTTGTCGGTCGTTGTCGATCATCGCCGGGTCTGGCCTGTTCCCGCAGAAAGTCATCTTGAGACCGGGAATAAGGTTGTGGTGGTTGATGAGCTCGACCTGATGAGTGCCATGTCAGACGACAAAGGACTTTAACAGCCGAGTGACTTACGAATTTTGCGTTGAGGTCGCTTTCTGACATAGAGTCTGCGCCTGCCAGCTGCTCAAAAGGGTTGGTCGTGTGGGCAGGAATGGCTGAGGTGGTTTCACCCGATGACGGCGGGGAAAAGAAGTGCTGGGAAAACTTGGTGGTTGATGCACCTACACCCTTGTGTGCCATGTCTTCGGCCTCTTTCTTGCGTCGCTGCTGAAGATTGCCTCGTCCGGGTTCCGCGTGTAGTGAGCCCTGTTCGCGACCAGTATGTCGGAGGGAGTGAGGGGTACCGGTAGATTCAGAATATCGAACTGGAAAACTCATGTCAGGCAGGGAAAGGGGAGATAGTGGATGAAGACGAGCTCACAATAGAAGAATGCGCGTACTTTATAGGCAGGCGGAGATGGTGGTTTGGGAGAGACGCGTGACCGCAATTTGATGTCCCGAGTCACCAGTCAACAGAGAGCACAATAGCCGATTAGACAGAGCGGACAAAGGTTGGCTGAGGGAGAGTGGCGGAGACGATGGCGATGGTCCAGGTTCAAGTTGATCGTGGGTACCCTCCATATGCGGATACAACACGAGGCTCGCTTCAACTTTTGGCGCCTTGCCACTGTGGGCGTGGGAACAACCGCGAACCGCAGTCGCGGGACAGCATGGCATACTCCGAAGCCCAGACCCGCTGCTCCGATTTATAGAGGTACTCCCAACCATATCTCAGACGGAGCAGATGGACTCGTGCATATTATTGGGAGTACTTATTCCAAGTTCTTGATATAAGATATAAGTAAGTATTGACAAGGGTGGTTACAGCACACAAGGGACACAGCCACCGCCCCGGCCGCTTCTACGAGCGGTGACGCTCCCGAGATTCTCACCGCCCCAAATTCTTTCATACTGAGCTGCTTCAGGCAATACATGGTCCTCGCCCGAGGCCAGGTGTCCGCCTAGGTACTTATGGCTCGCTGAGTTTTCGCTACTGATCAGCACTTAAGTATCCACTGTAGCCTGTGCGTCTTCAACACAAGAGTGAGTCGGTCTCGCAGCTCAAGCATCGAGGACCCCGACGTAAGTTACTCTGGGACAGCCCGGAACCCATTGTATCCCTCCACGGTTGTATTTTACCGCTCTCTCCTCAGAAACATCCCTAGCGGGTTCGATCGCAACAGCAAGGCGCAGTCCTCCACAGTGTTCCTGGTCCACAACCCTCATGCGTCGCGCTCGCCACGTCGGCAGTACTAATGATCAGGTTCTCGCATCACGATTCATCAAAAATCCTCTTCTTCCTCTCCGACAGCCTCGCTCAGCGCTAGTATGCTTATGGAACTTAGGATGACATCGGCGAGATCTACACCGTTACTGCTCACGCGTACGCCCTCGGGAGCACTGTATTCTAGGGCGGAGGAGGGGGCGAGTACTTACGCTCAAAGTCTCCGCATGTCGAAAAGGACAAAGTCAAAAGATAGTTTGAACCTGCAGCCGCGAGTCACCTCCGCGAACGAATCCTCGCCGATCCAGCCCGCGAGCTCTCTGGTCCTCTCGCTTGGGGTTGCGGCCAGTAATCTCGCGCAGCGCGGGGTCGATGGCGATGGAGCCCAAGGTGTACGTAACGTTCGTCGGATCCGCCGAGCCCATGACCGATGTGCGTGTCGCTTCAATGAGGATGTACGGCGCAGCTGTATCCTGGAAGGTGAAGCGCAGGTGTTCGACGCGCGAAGCTGCGAACGTTTTGATACGTCAGTGGAGAAGAAGGCTGACGTGGTGCCCCGTCCGACAGTCAAACGTGTGAGGCACATACACACTCACTGGCTGACTGCTCTACCTGGATAGTTTCGCCCTCAGTAGCGTTCATCCAGACGGAGTAATAGCTCGCGATCGCGACTTCGTTGTCGTGACTGAAGTTCATCCCGCGTTCCTCGAACACGCTCCGAACCCTCACCAGCACCGGGCACGACGACGAACTGCCTCCTCGATCCGAAAAAGTCGAGATTATGATACTCTTATGATGAAATGCAATACATGAGAGCGAGTGGAAGGTGGGTATGACTCTAGTGCTCGATGGTTTCACCCAGATCCGCCGTGTTCAACTCCGGTTTGGGCTGCTTCGCGGGTGCCTTTTTCTCCTCGACGATGCCCCTCAATGCGATCCTTATATCCTTCTCCCAATCCAGCCTGGCCGATGAAGGCAGTTGCTGCATAATTGCTTCCGACTCCAGTGCGAGCGCCTTTAGCTTGACCAGGTCCCGTGCCTTGTGGACGTCCGCCCCAGGCCCAAGTGATTGATGCAGGCGTAGAGCATCCTTGAAGAGCCCGCTGAAGAGGTGAAAGTTCAATGCGAAGTATTGGAAACCAGAGAACCAGGTACACACTTCATCTGGGTGAGAGACGACTTCATATTCTCCAGTTCCAGATGCTTGACGACATTGAACCGCTTCCGTGCCACGGACCGCGCCTCGTAGAGGTGGTTCTTCATGCCCTCGACCGCGATGAAGAGGTGCGGTATGGGTCCGTTGAAGAGCATACGATAGTAGCGGTGCGGCCACTCCATTGTCTGACTCTGTGCGAAAAATGCCGAAAATATCCGCCCGCGCTTCTCCTCCATTGGGTTTTTCTTCAGCGAGCGAAGCCGCACAGCATGTCGCTGGTATGCGACGGCGATAGTCCTTGCAGCGGCTACTTCTTCAGGAGATAGCGCTGCAGCAACAGTAGCCTGTTCCGCTGCGATGGCCTGCGCGATGTTCTCCATGTCTACTACTTCTTCAATCATGTCTTCATCCCCGCCGAGTTTGCTCTCCTCCGATGGACCATCCTGACCGTCGAGCTCGGAAGGAAGACGGACAGGCACGAACGGCACCGCTTCAGCTCTCAGACCACTCGCAGCAGCTCCAGATGCGTCGGTCTTCAGCAGGTAGGGAATATCCTCGACACGCGTATAGACGACGCGGCGGACATTGGGTATCGTTGACTTGGGAACTGGTAGGGAGCCGTGGTGGAGCTGAATCATCTCGTCTAGAGACGATCCCTTGACAGACTGGCGGACGGTCCTGGCGAGGCCGTCCCAGGATCTCGCGTTCACATACCTAGTTCTTCCCGTCAGCACAGATCATATGTACAATCTGGCCAGAGAGCACTCACTCTTCGATCAGCGCGTGATAGGTCCGGCCCGGCTTGCGCACCAAGCCTATCGCCCTGGATATGTCGTTTCTTAACTCCCATGAGCGAAGATTGTAACCCCCTGCACATACGACATGAACGAATGATTGAACACGAGATGACACTGCACTGTTCTGTGGCTTACATAGACAGAGATTCCTGCATCTGTACATTGGTCGGTGATCAGTAGTCATCTTCGGATGTGCAATGACAACATACATGCGAGCGAAGAAGATGTTCCTCACTTGATGTCCGAGACTGGAAAGGTCGCGACTCTCGAACAAGAGATGTGCTGTAAGCGAAAAAGTCAGTGAAGTTAGTGATTGTCCTGGAGATTCGAGCACCAATTGACTTACCAGCATCAGTGCCGGTGTATATCTGCTCCAGGAGATCGCCCATGTTCTTCTTGTACAAAGACGATAGCTGCCTCTCCTTCGACTGAAGCGCTTTGGCGTCCGGCACGACCCTGCTCAGCCAGCTCTTAGGGAGCGTGACATCGTGAAGTGTGGAAGATGACTGCTGCCGAATCGTGAGGATGAGTCGGCCACAAAGGTGGTCCATGAAGTCGCAAAGGAGGCTGATGTCAACAGCGATTCTGTTTGTTGAACTTACTATGTACTATGGACATTAGTCGCGCATTAGGCGCTATGGGCACAGCCTCTTACGATAGATCTAAGGCTATGCTTCTTCTTTTCCTTTTTAGGCATACACTACGAAACCATGTGGTTACTTGGCTTCTCTTTTGTCCAGTACATTCCAGTACGTTCCAGTGCGTTCTGCAACGCTCCGGACTCTTCTAGATATCTCTGGACTGCCTTGTGACCATTCCAATTTGTCGTCGTCTGAGTCATCTCTACTCGCTCTGACTCAGACTCGTCACATGCTCTCCTTTCTGTTGCTTACTCATGCTACTCCTGCACAGTATATAAGGAGGGACATTTGGGCTTCGTCTCCTCAGTCTTTTGCTCTAACTGACTGAGGACTTGTTGTCCACTCGTCTGCTAGTCGTTGCGACATAGCCTTCACAGGTTCAGACTTCATCACTGTTCTCCAAGACGTGACTAGACACACCCAGTGTCAGCGAGCTAATAAGCGCTGGGGACGAGGAACGTATGTAGAGGACGGTACGTACTTCATGAAGAGTATCCCCTGGTTCAAAGAATAAACTTCGCTGTTCTGCATGAACCCTATGAGATCCTGCACAACGTATGCCTTCTCGGTCTGTCGAATGCGCATCAGAGCTGGCGGCCTGTGCACCGACACGGAAGGTACACGAGGCACGTAATCGACAGCGGCTTTGGGGTCGAAGGTGAAGGCGAGGCGGGCGATCCGGATTAACATGGTGAGGAAGAGTTGTGGCGGGCGGTAGGGATCAAGTTTATACAACAGGTCACGAGCCCAGACCTTAACCACCTGGAGTCCTTGGTCGAGTTCCGGGATTGCATCCTGAACGAGAGCGTGCAAAGATCCCAACTTGTAGTAAGGGGGGAATAGTGCTTCATACAGTTGTCTAAGCCAATTACTGGATGCGACGGTTCAATGGAGACGTACATTGCGCGCAATAATAAGAGGCTACACTTACCGCTGTTGGCGAGCGAGCTCTTCCGGATTCTCGACGTTGTAGAGCGTTTGGTAGATGACAATCTGGAGTATGTGGACTCGAACGCGAGCGTTATATGCAGCCACATCGTATTGTCGATAATCTCCGTGGTTTCGAGGGCATTCGACCCTATTACACTGATTGAAAACAACATACGTCAGGCATGGTTGGAGAGGTCGCAACCCTCGGCAAAGGCTGTTCTCGCCGTTGACTCTGCTCAAGAGCCTAGCCTTCAGCAGATGCTTGATGAGGCGTTCGAGCTCGTATCGAGGAACAAGGGTACCCTGTTCGGTCGGACGTGCCGAAGGAGTGAGACGAGGAGTGCACTGTGCGCCAATAAACGATCCGTCGTGAAGACGGAAGAGGTCTTCTGTCGATGATTGCAGAGCGAAGACTTTGCGAATGACTGCATCGTCGCAAGGATTGGGGACAGTGGACAGCTTGTGAAGCATGCGAGCGTAAGTGAGGAAGATCTGCAAGCTGCTGGCGATGTCTGTGAGTGAAGCAGTCTGTAGCTTCGGTGTTACTGAGAAAAGACGGTCCAGGCAGAGGAACGCCGCCGGAGTATTTCCTGCCGCGATGAATCTCGTGCTGAGGGTGCGAAGCTCTTCCGCGGCATCGCGCTTTACTATCGCGCGGAACATCGACACCTTCATTTCCGTCAAAACTGATAAAGAACCGGCAAGAGAGGACAGATCTTCATACCTCAGCTCTCATGGTAGCATCGCCTCCTAGATCCTGTAAACCGTCGCTGAGACGCAAGAGTTTGGTTATGGTGCCGTTCGTCTTGAGCGATTCGTCGTTGATGGCAACTCCGCATGAGAGATGAATCCAGAGCCCGTCGAGGACACATTGAAGAGCGCGTCGCATAGAGGCCTCATTCGTACGATCGAGGGTGAGCAGTCGAATGGCCTCGAATGTGTTCCCTTCAGCGAAATGAAGCTCTGCGGCATCCGCGTATCTCCCAATGTCCTCCAGGAACGTGGCACGCGCAACATCGAGACCATAGTCATCCATGTACTCGAGCGCGTCTTCATCCGTATCAAAAAGTTCCCTCGCCTTCCTGCATCAGGCTTGTCAATTATTTGTACATCAGCGGCATATGATGTGAGATCTCACTTGATCTGCTTCTCCCGGAGGAAGTAGAGCCTAGAGACATCGACTATGCTGGAGGCGACGGCGGACGCAACCTTGTCCTTGTGATATTTGACCACATTGACTGCATCCTCGAACAGTCCTGCCTTCCGGAAATGCTGCGCAGCGAGCGTGTACTCAGTGGCAGAAACGTATGCTCGCGCAGCCTTCTGGTCGTCCCCTGCGTGGACATAACATTCGGCGGCTATGCGGTAGTATGCTCTCTTTTCGGTGACAGCGTCCTGGGCAGATGCGATAAACGCCTCGGCGGCAACAGCGAATGCGACGGACTGAGCTGTTGTGTCCCCTCGTGTCACAGCGGTAGAGCGAGCCACTTCTCGCAGGTAGTACGCGTATGCCACCGCCTTCTCTCTCGGGAGGCCAGCACGTTCATAACAGTGCATAGCTTGCATGTACCTGCGGTTGTTGAAGAGCGATAGCGCGGTCTTCGCCCAGTCCTCTGCTGTCGAGGACATGGCGAGACGGGGGACGTCCGTGCCAGGAGTGCAGTTCTGAATCTGATCTTTGTGCGTCCAGACGATCTACGAAATGTCCTTTAACATATGCACATATGCACATCAACATTTGCGGAAAATTGAGCTTACACGCATGGGCTCTCCCTTCTCTGAGCCATCGGCGATCCAGAGATTCTTGCGAGCGCGAGTGATAGCGACGTACAAAAACTTGAGCTGAAAAGGTATTTATACCACGTCTGGTACGGGAGCGAATGCGATTCGCCTACCTCGCGGCATACTCCACTGTGACGAGCATCGTCAAAGCGAGGCGCTGGATGGTTGGCGCGACTGTCTTGAGGCAGAGCGTTCAAGACGACTCTCCACTGCGAGAGGTCGACCGTAGAGTCCTCGAAGAAGTTGTATAGCAGGACCTGCGCACCAAATTGAGTTACGCACCACTGACGAGAAGAAGGCCACGTACGTCATTGAATTCGAGACCTTTGCTCTCGTAAAGCGTCCTAGTCGAACGCACCGAATTAGCGGCGAACATGTAACATGTAAGAAGACTTACATGATGAGTCCAATATCGCCAACCTGTGCTCGAAGCCTGTCACGAGCTGCATCATCTCGCACCAGAATACCTGTGAACAGGATTCAGCGCTTCATCTCTCCGTCACGTATGAAGGGGCTACATACACTGTTCCGCGCCAAACTCGATATGACTCCCGCTACGGAAGATTTAGTCTAGGCATTACATAGGCTGATCATCAGTCCACTCACGATTCGCCAAAGAGGAACTGCTCGTATCTGACGGTATTTTGGTCCCAGCCACTGAAGAATACGGGCTTGAGTCCGTCGATCATGCCAGTCTCTTGTCCGAGGGCATCAATGGCATGGGGCCAGAATTCTGTGATCAGCTGGATGACCGAATGCGCGCAATTGACGATGCCAGCGTGGGACCTATAATTGACCGCTAGATGAAACGACTCAGGTTGCGCTCGCTTCTCCGCCTGTGGGCCGCCCTTCGCCTGTAGAACGGTGATGAGAACGTCGAGATGCACCTATCATGGAACAGTATGTACCTCTTCGTATCGGTACAGGAAGGACTTCAGGTCGTTGAACCTGAACGCACTGCCAACAGAGATCGTCTGCGCAGTGTCTCCCGCCCAGAACATGCCATGAGGATTACGGCATAAAGTCCTCAAGACTAGAGATCAAGTAAGTCGAGTGCGCACAGCGGTGACGTGGTGAACTCACTGAGGGCGTCAATCAGGAGGTTATCTTGTGCCTCATCAACATAACTTCCTATCTCGTCAGTCCGAGAGCCTACTGCCGAAGTAAATGAATGCTCACATGAAGTCCATCTCCTGCCCAGGCACTCCGTTCGAGCGCAAATTTCTGATGAGCATGTGGGTCCTGCAGAACGTGAACAAGATGTGCTCATCAGGATCTCAATAAGCCTCACCTATCCGCGGCATCGTAGTCACCTCGCTCCTTCTTCCGCTTCAAGTAGGCGTTGAACAGCTTGTAAATACCCTCGCGCTGGTTCGCGAACGTGCCTTGCGTGCGGTGGCTGAGGCCATAGTACGTGTCCTTGTCAAGATACCCTTCGGGTCGTTCCAGGGCCAACTCGGAGCCCTTGATTACGCCTGTGCGATGGGCATAAGATCGCGTCACTGCCACGCGTGGTCGATGAAGCGTACCCATGAACTCCCCAAACACCAAAGTCGGATCGAGACCCTTGGTGAGTGACTGAGAGAAGTGCGACCAATACTCTTCAAGGAAGGTGCCATACGACACGAACTTCGCACGTCGCTGCTGCATGTAGTCGTTCGACAAGGCCCCGTCGCGATTATCGGGATCTTGCAGTTCCAAAGCGTCCTGAAGTACTTGCGCAGCAGCTTCCTTCCTCTCGAGCTCAAGTGCGTGGTACCGGAACTCGCTCTCTAGCAGCCGGCATATCTGTAAGCACTGTCAGCATGAGTATGCCGGACGTGAAGGAGTAAGCGCACGTGGTCGAATGTCAGGAACATCGGGAAGTGCTCCTCCTTGAGCGCACCATAGCGCTTCGGGAGGTCGCCGCGCCAATATATCTCCTCATCGCGATCTACGAGGCCCTGCTCTTGTTGCTGCTTCTTACGCGTCGCAATGTTCACGAGTTCTGTCGGCGACTGCGATGCGGTCGCAAGCGATTCGAGTAGCTTAGCAAAGTACTCTTCGACTTTCTCTGCGAGTACGCGAGATTGAGTGACGAAGAGCTGGCGAGGCTTCGCCATCGCTTCCCGATGAGCCTCCCATGCGCGTTCAATGCCGAGCATTTTGAAAAGCATCGTTGTTGTCTTACTGAGAGGAGATGAAGAGCTATACGATCTGAGTGAGGCGTTCACTTACCCAGTTCCACTCCGGCCTGTCGGAGACGGAGCGAGATTGTTTCAGAGCGACATCTGACAAAGAGACTGACCACCGACCTAGGACATAGCAAGAATAGGGATGCTCAATGATCTTCTTCTCTTGCGGGCTATTTGAATGGTAAATCTCCGCGTTGTAGGGAGATGGTGAGCACTTACGTGACATCGAAGACGTGCGCGACTTCCTGGTCGGCCAATATACCTGCTTGACGTTAGAGCAGGCTCCGAGGCGTGTATGGACGTCACCTACTGTTCAGCAATGCCTAGACTATGCCATCAGCTGAGGCACCAGGCACAACGCCAGAACGAGCCCACCTGCGAGAACGTGACGAACTTCTCCAAACTGTGTAGACGGTCAGACATCGGTACCGCTGCGTCCATGACTACTTACACTAGTAGGGAGTGGAGCTGTAGCGAAATAAGCAATGGCATACGCTCGAGTCACTCCAAGATCTCACCTCCTCCAGATCCTCCTTCCGCATGTCTGATAGCCCGGAGACAGGCTCAAGTGAGACCGGTTCCGCCGGAGGTGGCCAGGATGCAGGAGCGTACACATTGTCTCCTTTATTCAGGGGCGGGTTGCGGAAGGTGCATCTAGAGCAGCTGTAAGAGCACGAATCCGGATGATATGCACGAAGTCCTCACCTTTTGCGATACTCCGCACCCCTACGCTCGAGTTGACGACTCATGCAGTCCCAGAACCGACGGTCTAGCTGCGCATGCGTGTATATACCGAAGATGCGCAGAACTGGACGATGCCTCAGTATATGCGTTATCATTACAAGTGTGATTGACAACGGACCTTGACGTTCGACCTGAGCGAGCAGGGGAATTGAGGTCAACAGCACTTACCGAGGCATAGTGAGATTATGAACGCACGGTGCTCTCGAACTCCGGTACGCAATCCACCTGGTACTACAGCGACAATGAGCAACGTCCACAGCCAAGATCGAGCGGACCTACCACCAGTCTCGTGTCTCCAGTCATCTTCGCTTCGTAGATTGGGATTTCTACGTCTAGTCCGGTGAGCCGCTTCTGATTATCGTCGGAGAAGTGGCCCTTCGAGAGCTCTCTGACGATATGATAAGTACTGAGCGGTCCGACAGGACACCGGCCACGCACTTGATCTTCTTCACGAAAATAGCGAATGTCTTCGCGTCTCTCCTCCGTGCTTGTCGCAAGTCACGATCGGCGCGCGTTGATATGAGGATTCGCCACTCTCCGAAGCCGTCCGCGCTGTCGAAGTACAAAGCAGCCTTCATCGGGAGGACAGGCGGAAGAGCGATCTGGAGCTCAGGCTCCTCTTCGCTTGTCATACTGACATCTACTACGACGTCGGTGGTCGTCTGCGGGGCGTCTCCAGCGACATCTGGTGTGGGAAGGTAGAGTCGTCTGATGGCTTGTCCAACCTTCGGAATACGGAACCACTCGAGATACTCCTGGAGGGCACACGTCAGCCACGAAAGGGTCGAAACGTGTCGAAATGAAACCATTAACCTTCAGAGTCTCCATCTGTGACTCGAGGAGGAATGTTGTCTGGCGGCACAACTCTGCGCTATTGCGAGGCACGTCCAAGCCAAAGCTCTCAATCGTTTTGTAATCGGCGGGCGAGACACGGCGACCACGCTTCGCCTGCTTTTTAAGGGTTTTCTTACTTTGGCCCTTCCGCTTCACCACGAATCGGATCTCTGCATCGTCCAGGTCCTCATCTGCGCGATCTTCATCGAGGCTGTCGTCGTTGAGCTGTAATCTCGATAGGGCATCCAAGACGCCATGTACGGTCTCGGTATCCTGTCGCAGCGATCGTATCGTGGCCGTGTCGGGTATATCTGACA
>WJSG01026318.1:0-11757 GCA_016618145.1 Sanghuangporus lonicericola | reverse complement strand
GTCGTGGAGGATTGCCCTGACAGGGTACGTGAGATCGGGATGAGAGGCTGGGACAATTTTCTCACCATGTATTCGCAACGACGAGTGTGCCCTTTGGGAAGTAATATCCATTGTACACGTCGTCTTGGGTCAGCATATGCGGAACGTCTGATGCATTTTTGTTCAGTACAGGCGGTCTGAAGACAACGGGGAGAGCACGATCTTACCTAGAGGGACGACAGGATTCCAACGTAGCGTCTCTTTAACGATGGCCTCGATGTACGGCAGCGATGGCTGGTCGGAGAAGTCCGGCAACCGATGCGAGCCGACGATATGGTCTAGCTCTTTTCGAGCCTTCTCCTGGACCTCGGGGTATAGAACCATTGCCAGGAAGAACGACCCAAGAGCAGAGACGGTCTAGAGTTGGGTTTGTCTCGTTGTGTCTAAGACTAGAGGACACTTCTACTTACTGTATCTGCACCACCTGCATGGAGTCGAAACCGTCAGTGCTCACCACAAGGCGTGACAGTTGAGGACCTACCAACGTACAACGAACCCAGCGTGGCTCGGAGGATGTGATCGGTATATGCTGGGTTTTTGGGACTTTTACCGAAGGCCTCGATGAGAGACTTTGCGGCACAGTCTGCGACTTCTCCCGTCGGCTACGGAGGCTTGGTCGGACATTTCGAACATGTACGCCACGCTTACCGGCACTCACCAAGCGCTTCTGGACGTCTTCGTACGGTGCGTTCAGTAGCCTGTCAACTGATTCGCGCCATATCCTCGCCTTCTTCTGGAAACCCGCGCCTGGGAACCACTCTGGGACGTATTTGACTGGAGAAGCGAGTCAGGGGTACGGCAGCGCAGATCATTTCCCGCCGTGGCTTGCAAGCACTCACGCATGGGTATTACGTCCACGAGATAGGAACCGGCGTTGGTGGTTTCCGAGATGGACTCCGCTGCTGCCTCTGCGGTGACGATCCAATGGTCGTGCATCGACTTGACGTCAACAAGAGACGCCATCGCTTCGCTCCGGCAGGCGGTTAGGTCAAGTTGCAGGTTAGACTGATGGCGGACGACGGACGTTGGCGGTCACATACTAGTAGCGGGCTCACACAATCAGCCGGAAGACCATATGATGTATCTTTGGTTCCGAGTTGACTTGTGGATAAACATAGTACAGTATGAGGCTACATAATGACACTGTGGACATGATACACATAGGACTCCTACAAAAGAATAGGCTCAAATGTTACGTTGACGGTCGTGAGCTGTCCTGGAGGTAGCCGAACTCGTCCGTGGGTACGGTGTCGTATGCGCGACAGCGCTGTGTACAACTGGCCATGAGAGAATACAGGCTTGATGAGGTCGACACCGACTACGTCGAGTGTTAACCCCTGACAGCTGTTGAACGTCGTTGCATAGGCGGGTGCAAGGGGGAATTGTCGACGAAGCAGCGTGTGTTTGCTATGGAGAGTGAGGGTGAAAGTGATACGGGGTATGAGAATATCCTCGGAGTCGACTGTTCCAACACCAGCAATGCCTCGCAGAAGGCGCACAGTGATCAAACGGCTACCAAGTGCGACGACCACTACGCGGACGTTCTTCACGAGGCCACGATCAATTGAGAGATTCCGCATAAGACGGTAAACCGCATTGACCTTGATCGTGAGCGAATGCGGGGGAAGACCGGGAGGAGTTTGACGTGCGACATAATCAAGCACCGTGTCCGGTGACTCGATACCGGCTTCCTCAACCTCCTTCAAGGAGTCCGCTGCGAGATAGGTGCGCTGGAGTCCATCAATGCGATTGATGATCGTCTCGTTGTATCCGTCGACCTGAGCATTGGTGGGAGCAAGTATTGAGCGTCGCAGACAGTCCTGAGGAGATGCCAAGATGTTCGGAGGATAAACGAAGTTGATCAGATCATCACGGGAGTGTGCTTTCTCCAACAGGTCTAGATTGACCTCAGGCCCAGCACCGTCACCGATGGCATCAACATGTTGAGCAAACTCGGGATCAGATGCATTGCGGATGGGGATTGTGAGCCGGTAGACCGTGAACAGCGACCACAGCGGAGAGGACTTGATGGATGCCTTGATGACCTGAGCCCGTGTGCCACGCGGGATGACAGGACATGTCTGTCGAAAGTCTCCGAGGATCACGACAACCTTACCACCAAACGGAAGGTTGTTCCCCATTACCCGGCGGTTGATATCTTCGACACACGCGAGAACAGCGCAGTTGGCCATGGGCCCCTCATCCCACACTGCCATTGCAGCCTCTCGAAGCAAGTCCGCCCGCGGCGAGTTGAGAGGAACGGCAGCTTCGAGAAACTCATTGTTCTCGTTTACTGGCACCTAGTGAATGGTCAGTACATGCAAACAACTGGCATGATGAGAGTCGAATAACGTACCTTGAATGTAGAGTGCGTCGTACGTCCGCCAGGATAGAGCTGTGCCGCATAGGCCGACGTCGCTGTTGGAAGTACAATCTTTCCGCGCGCGCGCAGATAATTGACCAGAGTGTTGACCAGAAAGGTCTTGCCACGCCCCGCCTGTCCGTCAACGAATGCGCAAAGTGGACGTCCGTTCAAAACAGCGTCAAGTATCACATCAGCAATCGCACGTTGCTCATGGTTGAGCTGTGCCATTGCGGCGTCCGCTTGTTCCCGCATAGACTGGCGCAGGGGATGCCATCGCTGAAGCTCGTGCTGGACCTCTGCTGTGTGTACGGTAGGCTCGGGAAGGCCGTAATGCGAGAGAGACTTGCCATACTCCTCAAGCATCCGGCCTAGATCCTCGAGGGCATCCTGAATTCCGAGTTCCTCGACGCCGTTGTGGTGGAGGAGGATGAGATCGCGTGATAATGCGACCTGATGGGTCTCCCAGAGGGCCCGTGGACGGGTTATGCATTCGTTCACCAGTAGGTGGACGAACAGAACACGGAGTTGCTTGGGCGTGCGAAGGGTTGTGATGGCTTCTAGAAGCGCGAGTTCCCCCTCGTCGTCATCTGCAAAGAGCCCCAGAGCATTTGCAGCATCCTGGAAGGTCTCGTACCTGGTACCATCAACAGTGTACGCATCTTCGAAGGACATAACTGCACGGTGCTGTAAGATAGCCCGAAGATAGAAACGCTCCCCCTCTGATGGTCGAGCGGGCTGAAGGCGGCAGACATGGTGATTGGAAGCCTGCCGTCGGATGACATGCATGCGAGTGATACCATCACCAGGATCACGTTCGAGGTAATAGTGGGCTTGAGTCGCTTTGGAGGCATCGTACTTCGCAAGGCGAAACAATGCCGAGTACTCAGCATAGGAGAGACTGGCAAAGGAACGCTCTGTCCCGTCATACGCAGTGAAGTCCCCTTCCGGTCGCCGGAAGTACCGCTCCAGGAGGGAGAGTGTCTGTGCAGAGTCCCCAGCGCGCCGCGAGTATCGGCGATGTGACCGTGCACGATCCGGGATGTGGACAGGCAGGGCAGAGACGCTAGGGTCCTTCTTGGTGATGTGAAAGCCCAAGATGCGCCATACGGCCTCCCCGGCCGAGAGATACCGGGCATCCCAGTACTCCTGGATCTCGTCGACGGATTCTTGATCATCCTGAGTGGTAAATATGCGGAACTTTGTGCGATCGGGACCTACACGGAATGCTGTCAGTTGCGCAGCAAAGGCGATGGCTGGGAAACGTACCTTTGTGAATATATTTGAAGAGATACTGGAACAGATGGGAGGAGTTGGCGGCTTCGAAGTTCATGTGACAGCGGAACTTTCGAAGCAATGCCAGGCAATGGGGAACAACCATGGCATCTTGAGGACTGCGACGACGATAGTGAACACGGCCAGAGCTATCCGCGTAGGTCTGAGGGACGACAGGCTGAGGATAATGGAAGCGACAGGTTCGGGACCCATCATCGTGGTCCCGTTGACAATATTTTGAAGGGGGCTTTTTGGCATCGGGGTGATGATGTATCATGTATTGCTGTACGAGCAAAGCGTCCGCAGGGTCAGAGGGCATCTCAGCAGAGATAACACGGTCGATGTCCTCCGGATCTATGCAATCAGATGCGTACTTCAGGAGGATGTGGGCGTGTGGCAAGCCCCGCTTCTGGAACTCGACGCTGTGGACCATATAGAGAAGGGGACCTGCGTTCGGAAACATGTTGCGTAGGGCCTGCTCAAGAAGCTGGAGTTTGCGACGGAACACTCGACAGACAACGACGGGAATGTCTTGGAAATCTTGACCTGGAAGCAGCTGGGATGTGATCTCAGGCCACTGCGCGTTGCAAGTCATGGTGACGAAGAACGTGGGTGGTCCGTATGTTGCAGCAATTGCAAGCGAGTCGGCAATCTGCTCTGTAGCCCAGCGGTTTGATCCAAGGAACGATGCCGGGAGATATATGTTCTCCTGATCCGTGACGGCATCTGCACCCATATGTTCTGCATCTTCCCGGCGCAAACGCTGCTGGTTATCCCGGATGTAGTTCAGCCTAGACTCGAGGTTACGGCTGAACATGTCGACTGCATACTCATTGGCAAGACGGCCGAACCGGGAGAAGCGAGGTTCGCGAAGGAGGCGAGCGCGGTAGTGCCAGATCTGTGTTGTGGCAGGCTCAGATTCAGCGGCATGAGTAGACGTACCACCGCTGATATCCTCCTGGGTGCCAGAAATACCCCATCCAAGGGTACCATGCGGGAAGAACAAAGGATATGCGAGGGGTTCCCATAGGCGGCTAACGACGGGAATATTCGAGTTGTGGGTATTGGTGCGAGAGATGACAATGGAGCGGGACTTGACCTGCGCCAATGCAGTATTCTCATAACACATGACAGCGGCGATCTCCGATGTGCCGCTATCGTGTAGAATAAGCTGGGCATTCGGGCAGGTCGCAGGATCGAGTTGGCTCAATGAGCGGAGGTGGGCGACAAAAGGATTATGTTGGGATAGCGCATCACGGAGAGCATCGATCCATCCGCTAGGCAAAGCACTTGCAAGATCCTGGAAAGGAGCATGCTCGCTCATGAAACCGTCATACAGGAGCCAGCGCACAGCAGAGTTGCGGTGATCTGGCCGCACGCGGTGGTAAATGCGTCCCTGGACTGCCATAAATCCAGGAGGACCGTTATGTGAGGGGAACTCCGCTGTTGACTCCAGGGATGCGAAGGAGAAGACGAGGTTGAGGACACGCGAGAGCGATGAGATCTTGGGATGTGTCATGAACGAATTATATTCGGCCGGGAGGGGTGGGAGAGGAGGTATAAGGGAGTAACGTGAACCACCAGGACCACAGCAGAAGCCTGCAGTCTCGCCGGTGAGCAGCTTGACCCCGCAGGTTGAGCAACTGTGTATGTTTCCGCCTCGGCGTGCTCCCCAGGTGAGCGTTGGGGTGGAGATTGGACCGATAACCCATGTTGCTGTGCCGAGTTCAGCAGATGTGAGGCGACGAAGCGGCATCTGGCTGATATATCAGTATATCTTACAGCGATAACATCTGCAAGCCGTACCTAGGATAATATGAGCAGGATAGGGGTTGGTTAAGGGGTTGGGGATGGGAGGACGTGAGTGAAGAGACGGGGATGAATACAGCAAGTGAGCGTACCTATGGCCCAATCTTAAAAGCCTCATTGCTGTAAACTTCGTAGCAGAGTAACAGGGCAAAGCGTAACCTGGAGAACGAAGTAGGAGCAAAGCGAGGTGGTGGTGATGGCGCTTTGACTTTGAAAAGGCACAACACTCACCTGTGGCCGCCAAAGCGGTGAGAACAATTCAAGAACCAGCTCATACATGTGGCCTGCAAAGCATCAATCATCGGAGTGATATTGCTGGCCACATACCGGGTTGACTGCACCTGCGCGGTGATGTTGAAGTACCTTGCAACGTCAACATCGCAGAATGCTGCCCACGCCACAGGCAAAAGTACTGCAGAGCGATGTTTATTCATACTATATCAGTCATATTATTGAGCTTTGAGGCAAGCCTACTCACTCCTTGGGCTATTGAGAATGAATGCCACACACGCAGGGAAGTGAGAGTGAAGTGAGAGTGAGACGCGCTCAAAGTATTACATTGAGTCATTGAGTTGGGAAGACGCCAAAGCATGGGCATATTTGTACATGTTTGCCATCCTACCGAACGCCACCGCCCGCAACACCATCCACCGTCTTCTGTGCAATCGGAGCATGCCGCTGACTTGTGATGTTGATTTGGGAATCATTACTGGTGACTGAAATAAGGTGAGGACCGAAGTTAGTGGCCAAATCTCCTGAATAGACGCAACTTACAATGAAAAATAAGAGACCCGGAATCACTGCTGGATATGACGACATGGTGATGGGCATCCCCACGTTGCTGATATTCTGTGTATATCTGCATGGTTGCGATGACATTGCGGGTAGCGGAGTAGATTGTGACAGTGAAGTCAGAGGACGACATGATGGTAGATATGAGTGGCTCGACAATGGTTGAGCGGGCGTAGTCGTAACCGTGATGCGGCAGACAATGATCATGTTCAGCGAATTTTATAAGGAGTCATGGTCATAAACAACAATAACTACACGGTCTTGTGTATGATTCCGGACTATGCGGTGGACTTGATGACGACGAGCGCATAGGCCACATGAGGGAACATTCGATTGATGGAAAAGTCTGATACTATACAAACCGGATCGTCGAGCACAACAGCAGGACATCCATCAAATAGATGCAATAGAACTGAAAGAGATGTGAGCAGATGCGCCGTAAGGACCGGGAGGCACAGTACTCACTATGACATGGAATAGGCATCGTCAACGACCGCATTGTTGAGCGACGCAACATCCTGCGGTGGCCACGTGGTTACCGGCAAGTCCTGGCCATCCACCGACATATGAAAATGCCCAGCAGCATTGCGAAGAGCCTTGCGATATGAGAGATCGAAGTCGGAGAAGTACGCAACCCCATTCACACCAGTCTGGGTCATAGCGTATGCGAGGCGGCGCATGCGAGGGATGCGCGCAGGGTCAAAGTAGTAGTCGTTCATGGTGAAGTCGATTTGCGCATCGTAGGTGACCTTGAGGAGCATGAAGGCAAGATGGACTGCCGTAGATGGGGCATGGGAGTCGATATAGAAGTAGACGGCATGTGTGGCATGGGGATAGAACTCCGCGAACGGCAACAGACGCTCCCAGATGAGGATAACGCGGGGTCTGAAGGCAGCCGGTGTTGCAGCGGTACTGTAGAGAGGCTCGCCACCAGGCTATACAGACAATGGTAAGTGAGAGCAAGAAAGCGGAGGCTAAGGTATTCACCGTCAGAAGCCGGGGAAGCTGGGGAAATTGTTCGGCAAAGCCAGCTTGCAGAACATTATTGACACACTGCAGGATCGCGTCACGGTTGTCCGTCACATAACCAACGCCGTTTTGGTCATCGGGGATACCAAGCTCCTTCCTGCCTAGAGATATAGGATAATATCAATGAGGGATGGTGGATTATGGGAGGAGTGCCAGGAGATGCGTACGGGTTGTGATAAGTCGGGTACGTGGGTCGTGGAGGAATAGGTAGAAAGCATGGTTAGCCATAATGTGTGCAAGTCAGATTGAGCAGTAGACTCACCATGTTCCTGCAGCCTATATATACACTCCATCGTGAAGCAGAATCCAGTTAAGATGATGCGAAGGCCCTCGCATTAGCATTTGTGATTAGTTGACGTATCGGGCCACATGGTACACGCCGCTTTGACTTCAGTAGTGGTTGCAGATCGAAGCGGAGAGAGGCCCAAGCAAAGACAAAGCGAGAGGCTCTTGATATGTGGTCATGGCGCGTTGAGTATAAAAAACAAAGCGGAAGCGCTGAACTGTGGTCGTGGTCGTTGCAGAAGGTGGCAGCGCTTATTTCCGACAACGCAACGCATGCAGGGTATACAGAATTATCTGCGCAAGGCAGTGATTCATTCGACAACAGACATACATGTACTATTTACTTCTTCGCCTTGCCCTTGCCCTTGCCCTTGACGGGAGGAGGCGTAGCAGATTGCTCCTCTGCAGCATCGTCCGTCTCGGACGGAAGTGGGGTTAGGGTTTCTTCAAGCTCCGCAGTGTTGAGGGTATGAGCAAGGGGAGTGCGTGAGGATGAAGGCGTGGGAGTGGGGGTACTTTGAGTAGGGGGAGGGGTTGCGATAGACGGCCTGGTGGATGATGAGGTCGTGTACAGACAGACCATAGAGAAAGACGTACCCAGCGGGGGAGGAGATAGCATTGAACTTGCGCCGCTTAGCCGCAGGTGTGGACGGAGGTGGCGGCGGTGTCGCAGCGACGGGGTTGTAGAGGACCATGTCAAGATTGAGTGACAACGCGCCATCGCCGCGGACAGCAGCACATTGGCCTAGAAAGTGAAGGAGGGTATTGGGCGACGGAGCAGGAACAGGAGTCCAGCGTGGAGAGTCTCCTAGAACGCAGCTGTGCATGTCATGAGCATAGAAGGAAGAGATGATAGAGCACACACAACATACTGTACAGTTGATGTGACGTTCTGCACGACGGTCAGCGTTTGGCCGTCGCGAACACGCTCAGACACGCGAACATTGAAGCCACGAGACTTTCCATCCCCGAGCAACTCGTACTTGCCCTGGGACGTGCCTATGCCATACATGTAGGGGTAGGGCATGTTCGGCACCGAATCCTCGTAGCCGTCAGCGTCGGGATCGCCAGGGACAGGGTAGAGACCATTGATGGCATCGAGGAGGACGGGTCCATTGTCTTGTACATGAACCTTAGCGACGGCAAAGACGACGGTGTTGTCAGGGATAGGGGAGTCGTGGGGAGGGCTATAGATGCGTAACTCAGCGGGCAACATGCCGCTGCCATCTGAGCACTGGATAGAGGTGGTGTAGCGCATGAAATACGTGGTGGAATTGCCGGAGGCGTTCTGCTGACTTGGCTTCGTCACAGCAAAGCGATAGCCATTGGCAATGCCAAAGAAGCCAAAGGTGACGAAGGTGCCTTGGAAAGACATGCCGTGGAGGAAGCGCGTGTGGTGGACGAGGAAAAGCGCATATTAGTGGCTATATAAGTGGAATACAGGGACGGAGCAGGGACAATAGACACAATAACGACATACGCGAAGAAGACTGAGACAGCAGACGGCAATCAGAGTCGCAGCAGATCTGAAGTCTGAGATGCAGAGACAAAGCGAGCGTGAAGCGAGAAGACGCAAACACCAAAAGTATGGCCGCAAGGGCCGTGCGGGGTGAAGACGATAGACGTAATAGACGCGATGTCGGTCGCGGATGTGCTCCATAGGGGGGATGGTGGTGGTTGCCCGTGATTTGCAGTTGCGAGACTGTGTCGACGCACGTCATAATTGTACGGGCATCGACACAGTCTCGGATGAATAGGGGTGGAACAGGGGTAGGATACTGTGTCGAAAAAAATAGAGAGAAGGCATATTCGGTCTGCTGGTTCCGAATGCGGGCCCTGTCCCACAGCGTCACAATTAGCAAGCAACCCGAAGATCCGCTTGGCAAAACCCGAACTCGTGAGCCACTCACAGCGGAAGTGCAGTCGTCATTGGAGCTGACCATTTGCAGGTGAGCGAGGCACTGCGGACGGCGTAGAGAGAGAGAGAGGAGAGGGGACACTTCGCGGTGCGGCATATAGTCCTGCACTACCCTATTCGGCGAGCGCTCAGATTCCATCCAGCGCTTCTGTAATAGGAAGGGCAGCGCTGGGCAGCGAGCAGACGCGTAGGAAC
Source organism: Sanghuangporus lonicericola (assembly GCA_016618145.1). NCBI lineage: Eukaryota > Fungi > Basidiomycota > Agaricomycetes > Hymenochaetales > Hymenochaetaceae > Sanghuangporus > Sanghuangporus lonicericola. The sequence goes on along the minus strand of WJSG01026318.1, from coordinate 2,053 downwards.
GTGAGGAGGAGGAGGATGGGAAATGCAAGGGGGACGCAGCGCGTAAAAGAACTTCATACCTGGTATTAACAATCCGCCGTGACCCAGTGCGTGTGGCCTCAACCTTCCCAGTGTTGAGAATGTGAGGACGTTGTTGTCGACTCGGGTTCACGTGAGGCGGACCCTCTGCCGTTCGTCTCAGCTCGGTGGCGACGCGTGTTCACGTCTGCGCGTCCTCGAAAGACGTCATTACTCTGCAGCTGTCGACGCAGTCTCATGCACCCACTAACAGCGTTCGAAAAAGTAAAGGGGACTTACATGTGCCGCCCTCTCACCGTTGTACGGTCCTGCGTCGAAACGCCTTGTCCACCACACGGAGAACGAATACGTCGGCTGGGAGAGCAAGAGAATGCAGCAGAGGAGGATGGTGAGCAGAGAAGGGCAGGGAAGCGAAGGAAGAGGAGAGACGTCGAGGAACAGGACAAAGGCGTACTATGGAGAAAGGGAAGGTAGTAGGCGCCGAGCCAAACACGACCACACGAAGTCGCGGCATCTGGTTAATAATATGAGTTATGTCGTAACCGATCGAGAGAATTGTCGCGCCAGCCATTCTGCGTAGCGTGTAATGTTGAAGTGTGATTCACTACTCGCGGGATGAGGCACGTACTGACGTAGGTTGTCCATCATCCTCTCCGGGTGCCGGTACATATTGAATAGGAATTGACGGACAAATCGTAGCTCCTGCGGTCGGAACCGCTTCACTGGGGTCGTGTGGAACTCATGGTGCGCCATGCGTCTGGAGTCCCTCCAGGGCTCACCGTAAGGCATGAAAGCCAAGCCCCACCCAAATCCAGTCCTATTGCGCGAGAAGTCAGGAATGGGCGAGGCAATGACAGCTTGGTCTTATCTGACAGCTCGTTGAGCATAACCATCCGTGGCCTGCGATGCGATGCGTGAGTACGGCATGTGATCGGGAGGAAACGTCCCCGGACCTGTCGGAGTATATGGCAGAACGCTTGTCGAGCAGCTCGTTCACCACCTCGAGGGTGTTAGCGACGACGATGTTCATGCCTAACGCGGACACGCGGATGATGTCGGAGTCTGCAAGCGAGAAAGGCATCAGTGAGGCAGGTTCTTCCTCGGAAGCTTGTCAGCTTGAGACCACACGCACGATACTGGCGGCCCCATCGGAGGTACGTCTTCCAAGAGAAGGCTTGTGGGCTGGGCACGTCGAAGAGGTTGCCCAGGAGTGGGAGTCCTCGCGGGCCCGGCGGATGCGGCAGGTGCCTGGCTCTGCGGCTCCGGGTCCATAACCAGAGGCTATAGAGGACACAAAGAGCAGTGATAAGAAGGTCGGCGGAAGAGAAGGCCATCNTCCATAACCAGAGGCTATAGAGGACACAAAGAGCAGTGATAAGAAGGTCGGCGGAAGAGAAGGCCATCGTGGGGGGACGCAGGGTCGCGGCTGAGACTGTTCATCGACACTTTATACAGTGTCGAGCTGGCGATGCGTTCATGAGCGGCAGTTAGCTCGTGTGTCGGACCTGCGCGAGGGCTAAGCCTCCTTGGGCTTCATTGGACCCTGGAGCATGAGAATGAAGGGGAGGTTGCGGGGCACACGTTGATGTGCAGGGTGGTCCTAGTTGGACGCCGCGCTGACGCATTACGAAAATCTGGTGTCGGGTTGCCTGTCTGGACAAGACGCCTCGCACGGTTCCGTAAAGGCGGCTGCGAGGAGTTTGAAAAATTTGGCGATAGTTTGGGTTGGTCGAGCCAGTTCTTCTGCGGAGAGCCAGTCGAAACATAAGGCTTGTGGCTGGGAAGTTGCCAGACGGCCGAAGATATCTCGTCGACTTCCCTAGAGCATGCACCGGTGTCAGCTACTCGCGTTGTTCATTCGTCGGAGGTGCGGACAGACTGACCATGCTGGGACGAGAAGGTGGCGGAACGTAAGCACGAACCGAGTCTTCCCTGGGACCCTTGTCCTCAGCCGCCCGTCCTGGGCGCGGTCCGGGCGCCCCGAGGGCTTAGTACTTAATTAGTTGCAGATCTACCGGCATTCAAAGTCTGACGA
>WJSG01026310.1:0-10615 GCA_016618145.1 Sanghuangporus lonicericola | reverse complement strand
CCGCGACACGCGCAGACTGCTCCCGTCCCCCCGCTCCCTCGTAAGCCAGACTTCGATCAGCCCCCGTTACCCCCCAAACCTTCGCTGTCACCTACTGCAACAGCTCTACCGCTCTCTCCGCCCTTCAACGGTGCTGCATTGTATGCTTCTCCAGAGCCTAGTCCCCTCCCCTCTGCCCCTCCGCTCCCACCCTCCCAGCAGCACGAGTCGGAGGAAGATGATGCCATCTTGAATCGCGTTTTGGAGATGTCTGCGCAGGAGTCTCGATCTACGCAGTCGCACGGGAAGCCGATGCTATCCGAGGAANGTCGCACGGGAAGCCGATGCTATCCGAGGAAGAGCAGCTCGCGCGTGCACTCGAGGAGTCTTTACAGATGAGTTCCGGCTTCCCTGCCTCATCTCCGGACCGACAGCACTCGATCATAACTTCTTCGCCGGAGCAGGGCCCGACCGCTCCGTCGCGACACTCTATCCCTGATCTTGACATCAACATCGCGTCCTCGAGCCAGAGGGCCGGCCAGCGGGTGGGCGACGGCTTCCGTGCTGAACAGATCTCCGCGGACGAGGCGCTTGCTCGACAACTGGCCGAGGAGGAGGAGCGGCTGCTGCAGGAGGAGGAGGAGGAACGGCGGATTGGTGCGACTTCACCCCCTGCACAGACACCACAAGCGAAGTCCCCCGCGGACGCTGCACCCTCGGAAGTCGATTCACTACCACACTACGACGATGCGATGTCTTCTCCGCCTGCGGTATCGTCACCGCCCCCATCTTCCTTCTACAACTCCTCCTTGACGGCCCATCTCCCTGTTGTTGCGAACGGTGCAGGGCCCTCTCGACCTGGATCTCCTTCGCGCATGACATTACTCAACCGCAGCATATCCGACAAGCCCGTCCCACCCAGAAGCAGTGTATCTCCCATGGAAAAGCCACTGGGCCGCTCGCAGTCGTGTGGAGAGAGCAACCCTATATCGGCCAATACTCTCATGGCACCCACAATGTCTGCGGCTTCTTCGACATCAGATCTGCAGGAGGACAAGGACTCCGAATCCCATGCTTCCGGCGTCGAAGTGGTGCCCAATGCGCAATACGTCGACGCTGAGTTGCTAGCAGGGTTGGGTACGTTATAGTTTTCTACCGTCGGGTGCTGTCCTGCTCATTTACTTACCGGTTCACGCAGCTATGAACTTCGGCACGCCTCCTATCAGCCCCTCCTTGAAACCGTTCGCGGGCGTTATTCCGAATGTCATTGCGCTGCCCTATGGGCGCACATTGCCGTTCTACATCAAGGCGCCCAGTTGGCGGAACTTGCTGAAGCTGATGGCAAGACTGAGCGGGACTCGTCTAGAACCGACGATGGAGGCTATGGCAGTAGTCAAGACAGAGATGAGACTCCGGGTAGTGGTATCGTTTGTGAAGGTACGTATCAAAACACTTCTCAAGTATGAGAGCTAGCCTCATGTGCGCTCGCTTTAGGTGCACCACGCGTCGAGCGATTGGCACACCATCCTCTATATCACCATCGACCACCCGATACCACCAAATGCTCCCACTGGATGGAAGTACAAGAACGGCGACACGAGCACCTTGCCTTGGTCGTACACGCTGTCGCAACTGCCGGCGTTCCTCCGCGACGGCGCGGACTCTCCCCTCTCCAAGTTTTACACCATCCCATCCACGAACGAGCTGCCGTTCCCCGTTTTGCCGATCAGCTTCCCCAACCTTGCCACCTACCTTGCGACCGCGCTCGAGACGGCGCGTGATGCCATGCATGACAGCTCGAGCGGCGTCCGGCGCCTGGCGAAGTATATCGACCAGTTCTACCCGAACGACCGCCCGACGTTCGACGACGGGCCGGAGCGCGGCGGCATGCGGCAGCGGCTCAAGAATTTCGTCGGCATGGGCAGCAGGCCACAACGCGACCGCAATGCGGACGTGTACGAGCTCGTCACGCCCTTCGTGGCCGATGATTTCGGCCGTTGACACATCTCGGCCTCTTTCGCTGTTGTGGTGGGGGCGGCCTCGTTCACAGTCGCTTGTGTCAATGCTTCCCCCCGGTGTGGACATATTCGTAATGCCTCGTGTAATGTATGGTTCGATTTCTCTCGCTCCTGTTCGCAGTATATGGATATTCTCATCAGTACTCGTACTCATAGTAACTCCACGGTTCTTTGTATCGCTACGACGTCTGCTCGCATTGTCACGACCGTTCTATCCTCCTTAGGATCGTCTTTTCTGTTTGCCGTATTTATCCCTTTAGAACACCTTCGGAATACCCTCCTCCCGTTTGAGGCTCCTACGACTTCGCACTCCCTGAATGTACGCATATGTACCCGCTGTCATACCTTACACTGTAACGACGAGATGATCAAGTTCAAGATATCGCTGTCTGCGTTTCACGTCGCATGGGTCGTGCGGCGTTTAATGGGGAACGCCCTTTTCTGGCGTATAACTCCGGTCTCCCGAGTCGGATCGCCCACTTAGCCTCGCGTTCAGCGGATGACAAGACTGTACTGCGGTGTGTGAGCATTGAACGCTAGCTGACATCGTGTCTTATGTATCAAACCACCACGTTCCTGTGGTGCTGCCCGGATAACTGTCCAGAAAACACGTGTCCCGCAGTGAGAAGATGCAAGGCCTCGGAGTAGTGACATCCTGACAAGCAACAGGATATTATTTAACTGCATGGAGACGAACGACCGTCGGGACAGAGTCATCCTCATCCGAGGAGAGGGTTAAATTACATTGAACCTACTCACTTGCCGGATCGGGTACCGCGGTCTCGTGTAGGCGCCCAATGTAACACTCCTGTGCTTCTGCCGAACGCGAGGCTTTCCTCCCGCGAATATGTTTGTCGATCTCAATGTCCCGGTACCCGTTCTATCAAAACAGCAGCTGAGCCAAGCTGCATCGAAGAAGGGCAAGGGAAAGCAAGAACAAAGCTCACAACCTCCTGCTTTCACCCCGGCCCAAGTCGCCGCCATCGAAAGCCGGATAGACACACTCGTGCATTGTCAGTAACGCGCTCAGTCATTGCGTTAACTATTCTGACGGTAGATACGTTAGTAGGATACACCGTTCTTGCGTTTAACCAAACCATCGAACGGAAAGTCGACCCGAAGACTTTCGTGAACACGCTCGACCCGCTGTTCGGCCAACTACGCAAACGCGATGGAGTTGTGTACTTGAAGAGGCTGACGATCGTGCTGGACGAGGAGAGCGAGAAGGGATTTGGGCTGGTGCGTCGTGACTATGCTCCGTACTGACCAACTCGCTCACCCCCTGCTAGACAAACGGCAACTCCGCCCTCTTCGCGCCCTACGATCTGCTCGCGCTCGCCCCCACTACTGCCGCCTCCTTCTCCCTCGCATGCCTCACGCATACGCAGCCCACGCCTCTAACCACGCACATCATCTCTCTCCCCCTCACGCTGCCTCGCCTCCCGTTCAACCTCAAGCACACACTTGTCCGAGCCGCGCTGAAGAACGGCGCGGTCTTCGAGATCAACTATGTCGGCGCACTCGGAGGAGAAGGCGACCCTGCGCTCACAATACCAAGCGGGAGCGAGAGCGGCGCCGGGGCGAAGAGGAACTGGTGGGCCGCCGCGAGGGAGGTCGCGCGTGTGACGAAGGGGAAGGGCATTCTGGTGAGCGGCGGCGTGTACAATGATGCAGACCTGCGAGCGCCGCGCGACGTGGCCAATCTGTAAGTCTTCTGCGTCCATTTACTCGTCTCCAGTAAGAGTGGCTGATGGCCCCTCTAGGATTACTGTGCTCGGTGTCGCGCAAGACGTCGCTCATGATGCCTCGACCAAGGTCCCGCAATCGTTGATCTTGCGAGCTCGTAGGTGCCCAGCCTTTCTTTGTACAGTGCTGTCCCTGACAATCGCTTGTCTCTCGCAGAAACGCGTAAGACATACCGCGCAGTGTTCTCGGAGCCGAAAGTTGTCATCCCTCAAGGTGCTACCGCTGCAGAGGCGCAACTGCCAGATGTGGAGATGACCGATAGCGTTCTTACAGCTTCTGAAGTGCCAACGGGGACAGCTGCAACGACGCAGCAAGTGGCGCAGAGCGCGACCGTCGAGGGGGCAGCCGGGAAGAAACGAGCACTTGAGCCATCGGCACAGAAGGGCGGATCTGGTCCGGAAGTCGACGGGGCGAGGAAGAAGAAGAGAAAGAGCAAGGCTTCCCAAGGCTGACATGAGGTAGCCACTCACGATGAATCAACGTTGCCGCTTCAGCTTTCAGTATCACATCGCAGGAGTGGCGAGTTCTTGACTTCATATCGGTAGGCCCCAATGATTGTCAGTTGAGGGCGCACCACGAAAGCGACCCTGAGTTGAGCCAACACGCGAGCCCCTCAGACTTCAGCTTTCTCCAAGGCCCTGACTCACATACTTCCTTACCCTCAATGGTCCGCGACCGTGGATTGATGAGGGACAGGGGCGATGTTACGGCCTTTCGGTTTGTCTTCATCGCTCAAGTCAACGACTCTGCGGATCTATCCGACGCGGAAAGACGTCAAGCCCTCGACGCAGGTATGCGGAAACGACTGGCGGAGATCAGTTCCGAGTCACTCCTGCAGGTCTTCCACGGGGTTTCCATCATCGGAACGCGCATGCGGTTCTACGGGTTTGACAAACGTTCAGGTCATATCAGAGTCCTCGGACATAGAGGACTGGCAAGCGGACATTACAGATGACAAAGGATACGAGGCTCTTGCAACTTTGTCGAGGAGCATTCCCGGAGCCACGAGCGAAGTTGGGGAAATCCCAGAACGATTCAGAAAGCCCTAGGTCTGTAACAGACCATTGACATATAGAGAGTGCGCATTATCTTCCATTGGGTGAATCCTTACTATTTATGTTCATTCCCCCATGACCATCGGCTATAGCTGAACTTATAGCCAATGTGCGCGTCGCCATCCAGTTCTGCTTGATTCCGCAAGGTCAGTGCCGGATATGATTTGAATCGAAACCTGCGGAGCAGGGAGGGACATTGAACCAAACTGAACTTCAGTACAAGGCTGACATCTGCGGAGAGGTGGTTTAGGCACTTCTCGCCGCTGTGCGATATACGAGCGCTGACGATTAGGATCTATACATTAGGTGAGTGATGCTGTGAGGAAAGACTGAGTTGATCACGCTTACTTGCCCAGTGCGTTGTCACCAAAGATCACCAGCTGGCCCAAAGCTATACACATCAGAGGTTGGCAAATTGCGGATAGTTGAGGCGACGTGCGACGTGTGCACAAAGACGTCTGACGACGTCGAGGACACGAAGGAGGACGGTAGACAGTATCGACAAATATGCCTGCGACCAGAATGCAGACGCTTCATCGCATGAACTGACGAGGACGTCGCGAGTCGGGAACTCTGCTGGGACGTTCACTGAATGCCACACCCGGTCATCTCCATGGCTATGTAGCCCAGTGCCTGCAGCTGGAGTGTACTGTACCATTTCGAATGGTTCGACCAGCCGTGTGACGCGTGACACGCGAATTTCGCCGGACATATTCGACCAACCGTCTGGTGACCGTGACATTTGGCCAAATTTCGACCAAAATTAGGGCGCGCGACAGCGCGCCGCCCCCGGAAGACCTTAGCGCCCGGCTGGTGGTTTCGACCAGCCTCCTGGTGACGCGTGACAGGCGCCCAATTTTCGCCCAAATTGGGGACCTGTTATGCGTGACTGGTCGAACCATTCGAAATGGTACAGTAAGTCAGTGGCGGTGTGATTAAGTTAGACAGCCGGCCTGACCGTAATTCGGTCAGCGATTCTCCGTCTTGCTGTTTCCTTGTTGTGTACTGAGATAAGGATCCTGTCTTAACCTACATTAAGTACCTCGGCCTCTACAGTCGTGCTCTGGACGAGAAGGAGTAAGTACGCAGATTGAATCGTGAGATCTGGGCAGCGCTTTGTCAGAGATTACGTTCGATCTTATCTGATAAGTCAGGAGGATTACCCTAAGCCGCAGTGCTGCGTCAGGCTGCTGCCGCCGCATACCCCTCGTCGTTCTCGATGATGCTCAACGTCCTATCATCGGCCACCAGGTCGGAAATACCGTCAGACCCACTCGTCAATGCCGAGATCACTCTTATACTCCGAATAGAGTCCAGCGTTCTGCTAGAACCCCGCCAGAAACCGTCCCGCAACCTCGCACATTTATCCCACAAACATGAGCGCGTTACGAAGACTTAAGGCGTATGCTCTCGGCCACAACCTCGACATGGACCAGACCGCCGCACAGCTCCAGGCAGCAGAGGTCCCTGTGTCGGACGCTTCATGCAGAGGCTGCGCAGATCCTTGTGACGAAGGTGAGCTCTCACGGATATTCTTTGGGTGAGTTGCAAACCTTCCCGTCACGCTAGGCCACGATGAGTATCCCAAGTTTGACGTGGATATGGAGACGGAGATGCTCGGGTCGGTGAAGCCGTACGGACGTCAGGTATGTTTCCCGGAGGATCTCCTGAGCTCATGCCGTTAATCTCTGAGCTAGATAGTCATCTCGACTGGCAAGTCGGACTGGGCCCGGGAGGTCACCCATGCCAGAGGCTCGCTCGCCGCGTTAGTGTCCGACGTCTCCTCTCCCGGTCTTTTTGGTGGTGGCTCGGGAGGCAAGGACACCGGCGGCAAGGACAAGAAGCACGAGGACAAGCCCGCGAATGGCGCTGCTAAGCCCGGAATTTCAGGCGTCTTCCCAGCGGACCCCGCCAAGATCCATAAGGTCACCATCCTGAATGGCAGCCATCGCACCGTCTCGGAGGACGACGACAAGGAGACCGTGCTCGTCTTCCCCGATTACAAGGTCATCACCGAGGTCGAGAACTCGCACGCCGGCGCAGAGGAGTTGTGGGAGCACGCTCTGAGCCCGTCGGTGGACCTGCACTCGGTCCCCCACGACGGGAAGGGCACCTCCGTGAAGTCATGGATCCTCCCCTATGCCTGCGTCATCCTCCTCTGTGCGTCCCCTTCCGTCTTCCGTCCCCCTGCGACACAACCTTACCTCGTCACCACCCCAATTCCCAGGTTCGCACAAGCGGCGCGACAACCGCTGCGCAATCGCCGCGCCCAAACTGGAGCACTGTACGTCCTCCTGCACCGGTACCCCGTCCACCTACGCTCGCACTGACTGAATGGCACAGCTCTCACCGTCTCCCTCGAGCGTGAGGGCTGGGAAGTGCACACCCAGGTCGAGGCTCCCACCCTCTCAGGGCCCGCGCTCGAGGACGACCCCGTCCTCGCAGGCCTGGCGTCCGACGAAGAGAAGCAGGCGGAGATCGTCCGCCGGCTCCAGAGCGTCGACGCGACGCACGCCGAGCCTAAGCGCGCCCTCATCCTCTACTGCTCGCACATCGGCGGGCACAAGTACGCCGGGAACGTCATCGTGAGTCGCTCGTCCCCTCCGTTGTCTTTCGCGGTTCGCTAAAGTGCATGTGCGCGGTAGATAAACACCCCCCGGGGGGCGTCGATCTGGTACGGGCGAGTCACGCCGCACGAGGTCGACGCGATCGTGAAGGAGACTATCATCGGGGGCAGGATCCTCCCAGCGCTCCTGCGCGGTGGGATGAACCTGTGCCATCCTGGGCGCAAGAGCCTGAACGATTGGTAGCGTCGGGCCCTTCTGTCCGTAGACCATACAGTACTCTACATTCACACTCTATCAGTACCGCGTACATTCGCTTCAACATGGGACCAGTTGCGAGAGATTCTTGTGCCTTGAGAGTCGGTATCGAGCACCGCCGATACTACATAATAGCGCGTCTGGACGAAGCAAGGAGATTGAGAAACGTCTTGATTTTAGTACTACATGAATGAAGGTAATTACTACACGAGCCCTGGGTGTACAAGGCATATACGTGGATCCGGATGTCGATGGTATACGCGAGTGTACAACATGAGGCATACAGTACGGAACTCGGGGGGAAGGGGGTTATTCGTACGAAGGGGGTGGCAGGCGGTAGACCTCCGAAAGTCTACATCGACAGCGTCAACGACAACTATAGGTCACGGATGGGTAGGGAAGCGACATTGGCCTGATATAGTTAATAAAAGAAAGGGGATGTCCATGGGGTAGCATCGAGAGATGATTGGGTGGCTCTGCCAGTATTTGAGTATAGGGCAGATGGTCAAATTCGGCGGGCATGCGGGGCGCGTTCACGAAAGCACGACGACGACGACGACAACGACGAAGAGCGAGCGAGCGGTCACTGTCTGTCATACATGCATATCGTCGTCGAACCCATCAAACGCGTCCCCGCCTCTCCGCCTGCTCTTCGCATACCGCCCCGCCGGCTCTTCGCTGTCCACCTCGTCGTCCGTCGTCGGGTACGCGCTCTCGGGCTCCTCCTCCTCCGCCTCCGCCTCCTTCTCCGCGAGCAGCCCCGCGGGCGGCGGCACGATCGACTCGCCGTGGTACGTGAACCCGCGGAAGTTCTCCTGCACGCTGTTCGTCAGCGGCGGCACCTCGTCCCGCTTCTTCTTCGACTTCGCGATCTCGATGCCCTGCACGGGCGCGGGGCCAGCGCCAGGACGGTCCGCGCCCGGGCGGTCCGAGCCGAGGGGCCCGTTCGGCATGTGCACCGTCCCGTTCACGCTCGAGGAGAGCGTCACCCAGTCCGGCGACGGGTCCGACTCCTCGAACGCCATCTCCTGGATCCCGATCTCCGCCATGTTCGCGGACGTGAACTCGGGGTCGAAGTTCGCGACGGACTCGTCCGACTCGACGACGGGCTTGAATGGGGGCGTCACTTGCTTCTTGTACAGCGCGTCCCAGTCGATGGTCTTGAAGAATGGGTGCTCCTTCAGCTCCGCGGCGTCCCGCTGAGCGCCGAGACGGTGCTTGGGATTCCGGTTGAGCAGCTGAAAAGGTGATCTCATATCTCAGTTGCTGATCTGGCGCTGCGCATGACGCTCACTTACCCCCTTCACGAACTGTTTGCCGTCCTCGTTAATGACGCCCTTGGGGAACTTGATCTTGCCGAAGCAGATATTCTTGTACATCTGCTGCGTGTCCTCGGCGTAGAATGGACTCCATCCGCAGCACATCTCGAAGAGGAGGACACCGAGACTCCAGAAATCGACCAGCTTCGAGTACCCGTGCTCGTCCAGGAGCACTTCAGGGGCGAGGTATTCCGTTGTACCGCAGAACGTGTTCGTGAGCTCGTCTGACCGGAGGTCCGGTTTCGACAGACCGAAATCGCAGAGTGCGACGTGGCCGGTAGCATCGAGCAGGATGTTCTCGGGCTTCAGGTCACTACGCTCAGAGTGAGCCACACTTCCCGCCTCCATGAACGCACCAGTAAACTTACCGATATACAATATCGTACTTGTGAAGGTGCTCGAGAGCGAGGATCAGCTCGGCAACGTAGAACCGCGCACGCTCCTCGCTGAACCGCGTCTCCTTCTGCAGATGCCAGAACAGCTCGCCACCGCTCTTGAAATCCGTGACGAGGTACAGGTCTGTTTCTGTCTGGAAGGAAAACTTGAGGCCGACGAGGAAGGGGCATTCCAGAGAACGTTGCAGGATCTTGCGCTCGCCGATCGTGTGCGCAACCTCCTTCTTCTCGATGATCTCGCGTTTGGAGAGGACCTTCATGGCGTAAATGCGCTTCGTGTCGCGTTTCCGGACCTGGAACACCCGGCCAAACGTTCCGCGGCCGATCAGCTTGAGGAACTCGAAATCTCGCGGTGTGAGCGCGCGCTTCGTCTATTGCATGACATTTGGCAGTGGATGGCATCGGAATCGGATGTCGTCGGGTGTCGCGTAGGAGGTCGAGATCGTGGGAACGGTGGGGGATACGCGATCGGTAGTCGAAGAACCCGGGGGAAAGCGAGGCGGAACGTGGTCAGAGACGAGGAACGCGACAGCTGCGCGGATCATGTGCGCACCTTGTTAGCCTCGAACGTAATCTGCACTCTCATCTCTCCGGTGACGGTCTCGCTCTCGAACGGCTGTAGCCTACACACGCAGTATGATTGGTTCGGGATTGCGCGAACATGACGACCCGAGAGATAGCACAGGGCGCACAGAAAATTTTGCAAGATGGGCACGGTCAGAGATGCTGAGCTTGAGACGGACAAACCTGTGTGCACTCACTTGTACCATTGGTCCACGGTGTGGTCGTGGACTAGTGCGGGCTTGATCTGAAGGGTACCCAGGAAGGCATGCTCTGACAAGGAGCGGTCGTATACGCTGAAGGTGATGACAGACTGCTCCGAAGTAACATCGCTGTGCAAGATGAGCAATCGGGGGAAGAGAGAGACGGAAGGAGTGAACACTCACAAGGAGACCTCGTGCTTCCAGACGGGATTGTGCGCGTTGATGCGAGAGCCCAGCAAGTGCGAGAGCTGGGACTTACCGGAGCCCAGCGAGGAGGACGGAGTCGCCTGCGCGCTAGCTCGCCCGCTGGAGCCGCCGCTTCCCGCCCGGCCGTTCGCGTTGCGCTTGTTGCTTATCGCACCGAGGGCAGACAAGGCGGTGGACGAAGGATTGCGCGAGAGGGTGCTGGTGGCAACACCTTTCACCTCCTTGTCGTCCTCGCCGGTGGGGTCGCGCGAGACGAACTCGTTCTGCTCGAACTGCACGACGACGTAGGGACGCGAGGCCGAGGAGCGCA
>WJSG01026300.1:0-10444 GCA_016618145.1 Sanghuangporus lonicericola | reverse complement strand
GGCCCATCATAGACAGGCTGGAAAAGAGAGGACGTCCAACGAGAACGCGGTGTGTCTCCACAGGATCGTCCGGTCGGACCGCTCGTCCGTCCGGTGAGTCGGNAACGAGAACGCGGTGTGTCTCCACAGGATCGTCCGGTCGGACCGCTCGTCCGTCCGGTGAGTCGGCGGTGACCAAGGTGACTTGATCGACAAGCAGTATATAGGCCAACCTTTCGTTGCAGCCTTCTCGAGCCCGGCGACCGCGACTGGATCAAAGTCGTTTTTCCGGGTCTTATGCAAGTCACGAAACAGTGTCGTGCAAGACTCGCAGGCAAGTTCGGCGGTTGGGTCATGACCACAAAGCTCCCGAGGGATGGACGTGCCGTTCTGGCGCATGCGGAAGAGCCTGTAGAAGAAATTACCCAGTTCCCTGGAACTCGTGATGTAGTCGAACGCCTCGGAGACTACAGCACCATTTCGATCGAACCTGACGAATGCGGCCCTGGCTCGGTCAACGGCGATAGCGAAGAGGAAGCACCGGTGTTGGCGACGAAACACCTCCCGGCCATACTCCGCGAGCCGGCCGAGGCTCTGCACCTGTTCAGCGGCCACGGAGGGCTCCTCACTGTCCGTGTCCCAGATAGACGGCGAGCATTCAGAACTCTTGATGTCCATGACTACCTCTGCGTATGCCAAAACCGTGCGCGAGGTGCGTGGCGCCTCATAAGCGTCGTAACCAGCATCAGATGAGACGGCTATCTTGCCCTTCGACTTCCGCTCGTACGCATCTCTGACCCCCCGCATCTTCAAAACAACGGCCATATCGGGCTGCACCGCGTTATGATATTGGTTTTGGGGTGACCCAGAAGCAGAGGAGCCGGCCTTCGAACCAGAGGCGATAGCGGTATATAACTCAGAGCAACCTATCTTCTCTAGGATGTCGTTGAGGCCCTTCTCCTAGTAGCTATCATCAGCATAGAATGCCCGGAGAGACGTAGAAGCTTACCAAGCCTAAATACATCGTGCGCTCAGTCGTCGTGTCGACACTGAACGCAGGAAACTGGATGGTGTGAGGAGCGTCGTCTCCGGGGACACACTGTAGCATCCATGCGTCGAGCGGGAGCTCAGCCCAGAGCATCTTTTCGTCCAGATTCTGACGTTGACTTCACAGCTATTCATGGCCCCGCGCGGTAGCGGCGATGGCCTGTAGCAGTGCCTCAATACTGGATACTACTTAGTATGTAGGACGTGAATCACCAGCAGAAACCTTCTACTCACCGTAGCTAAATATCACTCGATATTAATAAAGCGAACCTGTGCGGCGCAAACTGCAGATGGTAGTGGGGAGTGGGAGAGATTGGGAGAGATTGGGAGAGACGTGACCTGACGTGTCGCGCGATGGAGATGGGCACTACGATATCCTTATAAGGCGTTTTTGATGGGGCCGTTGCCAAGCAGGAGCAACTCGAAGCGGTTGACTGCAGTGACTCGGAGGCTGAACGTCCAAAGTTCGGAGAAGTACGACGTGTCTGACTCTTTGCTGGCTTCATCCATCATATCAAGACCGTCTTGCACTTCTCCGGCGCTCTCAAGATGGGCTCGAACTGACTTGTTAACACGAGCCTGAGGCAGAAAGGGGTGCTCAGGGGCTTGCTACTAGGCAGCGGCTCTCTTTCTTGAACTCTCACTATTTGAACTCTCACTATCTGGACGGCAACCACTATTGCCAGCGATGGACAGAATCACCCGAACCGAAACACTGCAAATACTCAGGTCTATGAGAGTGGAGATACCTGAGGACACGAAACTTTCGGACGAGAACCTGGAGAAACGCCTTCGCGACGCCCTGAACGCCGCCCAGCAGAAGGAGCGCCTCTCTTCTCCGCTCGACTTCGACACGCTCGCCCCATGGCCTGTCCCGCGCGAAGGAGTGGCCGACTCGAACGCAAAGTCTGTGCTCGCGGCCGTCACTAGGGGTAATCTGGCGGAGGCGGCCTTGAACCATGCGCGGAACAGTCGGACACCGGAGCTGTACATCGACCCGTTCATCGACCTGCGCCAGACCGTCATGTCGATCGCGAACTTGATCGACCAGGGCATAAAGTGGTGCATCGTTCAGGACAACCAGCGGGAGCAGTGGGTGATCAATCTCCGAGTGCGTCTTCTTGTTCCCCCTCACAACTCCCCTACATTGTGGCATTCTAGTTCGCATCTATCCTCGAAGTCGACAAGCGAACGCCCGCCATCGTCGTTCTCTACCGTGCGTTCGAACGCTCGACCGCCGTGGAGGGCATGCGATGGGTCCATGCGCAGTCAGAGACGAACTCTGCGCCGTCTCGCCGCGGCGTGTTGCTCGACATCAAGGCGACACCGCTCGAGCAGAAGCTGTTGATGATGCTCCTCAAGATGAACCGTCGCCTGGTCCCCACCAACTTCAAGGTCGACCGGCACGCGACCGAGACCGCCTACGAAGTCTCCGTGCTCCTCCCTCTCGGCCCGCTTGACTTGGCCGCCATGACGAAGCTGAGCCACAACCTGGGCTGTGCCGTCTGTGGCGAACGTGCGACGAGTCGGTGCGCCCAGTGCCAGTCGGTCTCATACTGCGGCGCAGGTGCGTATGCCGCGACGCGGATCCTGTTGACTACTGACACGCCACGCAGCCTGTCAGCGCGCGAACTGGCCGCAACACAAGCTGGACTGCCGACAGCTCAAGGGTGGTCGCTGGCATACGCTGCCCGTGCACAACGGCCTGCAAGGCATGGACAACATCTACATGACGACTGTGAACAGGTTTCACAACGACTTCGATGCCGCCAGCCGAGCGCGCAAGATCGACCCCAATGCCGTGCCGCCGAACGTCTGGGGCGACAGGGTGTTCATTGTCAAGCTCCAGGTTGGCGTGGTCCCGGGCCAATATCCCTATATGATGATTTATGACCGCAAACGCTCCTTCGAGGTCTTCCTGCGCAGCGAAGAGGACGTGGAACTGTTCTCGACCTTCGTGGGGGAGATGAGGGGCGAGCGCGGTGGACATGGAGGCATCAAGATGTACCGATGGGCAAGGCGGACGGGCGACTGGGAGTTGAGCGTATGTCTTGACCGAGTGCCGCCGCAGACGGACACGAACTGGTGAGTTCGTGCATCGTGTGAGGAGTCTTGTTGACGTTGCTTTGCTTTTGTCTTTTGTGCGTCCTGTCGGAACTGTACTATATGTAATGTTCTTTTGAATATGATGGGATTGCGACCTGTAGCTGGACCAGAGCTGGATGGTGTACGTTGTAAGTAGGTTGTCTGAGACAATGTAGCGCTCGTCCGGACTCCCTTTGTTTCCTCCCGCTACAAGCTCGCTACGGTCTTAATCGCGGCCACATGTATGCCGCATGGCTGATCTTTGTGAGAGCTTGGAAGAGCCTTTCGGGCTATAAAAGCTGGCTTAACATCATCTGGCTCGCTGGAAAGCCTCTGTTCTCCTCTTGTCATCTGCGCGCACGCCACTAGTCATGAACACTCCGGGCCTGATGCGATCCGAAACAATTTCCGTGCTCAAATCCATGGGCTTGGGACTGCCCGCGGACACCAAACTCTCTGACGAGAACCTCGACAAACGCCTCCGCGACGCGTTGAACGCGGCCCAGCAGAAGGATGGCCTGCCTGCCTCGCTTGATCTCCAGTCGCTAACTCCATGGCCCACGTCGAAGTCCGCGCACTCAAAAGCGAAGACGAGACCTCTTCTGGACGCGGTGCAGAGAGGCAACATAGGCGAGGCAGCCCACAACTATGCGCGGAAGAGCAGGGTGCCCGAGCTCTACGTCGATTCTTTCATGGACCTGCGCCAGACGATCATGGGCTTCGCGCACTTCATTGACCAGGGAGTGATGAGGTGCGTCATCCAAGACCAGGAGAAGGAGAACTACGCGATCAACGTCCGGGTGCGTCGTGATATTGTTCCTTTTGTCTTGCACTTTTGACCGATCCTCCCACTCTCCCAGGTCATCTCCGTGCTCGAGGTGGACGAGAAGACCCCCGCTATCATCGTGCTCTATCGCTCGTTCGACAAGTCGACTGCCATGGAAGGCGCAGAGTGGGTATGCCTGCAAACTGAACCAGACTCGTCCCCCGTCCCGAGTGGTTCGATAATCAACATTACCGCGACGCCACTCGAGCAGAAGCTGCTGTTGAAACTCCTCAAGCTGAACCAGCACTTCATCCCCTCGGACTTTGACGTCAAGAGGCACCCGACTGAGGCCACTTTCCGCCTGTCGGTCTTGTTCCCGATCGGCCCGCTCGACTTTGCGGCGCGCACGAAGCTCAGCCATAACATGGGTTGCGGCGTCTGTGGTCGGAGGGCGACGAGTCGCTGCGGGCAATGCCAGTCCGTCTCATACTGCAGTGCCGGTTCGTCACAACCTTCATCATCTACACGCACTTCTGATCTCACGCGCACCTCTCGTGCAGAATGCCAACGCGCGGACTGGTCCACGCACAAGACAACGTGCCGGCAGCTGAAAGGCAGCCGCTGGTGCCCCGTCCGCATCCGCGCAGGCCTCCCCGGACTCACCGAGAACGCCCATATGATGTTGCTGAACCGCTACACGCGCGTCGCCGCCGACGCAGCAGCGCCCGTGCACAAGATCGACCCGAACGACCCTCCGCCGAACGTCTGGGGCGAGCGGGCCTTCATTGTCAAGCTCCAGCTCAACCTTGTCTCCGACCGCCCGGGCGAGCCGCCGCACATGATGGTGTACGACCGCAAACGATCGTTTCAGGTCTTCGTGCTGAGCGAGGACGACCCGGACGTGTTCCTTGCTCTCCTGGAGGAGATAGCGGGCCCGCGCGGAGGGTACCGGGGCGCGAAGATGTATCGGTGGGCGAGGCGGACAGGAGACTGGGGATTGAGTATATGTCTCGACCGAGTTCCTGCGGCGGCGGACACGAATTGGTGAGGTCGGAGTCGGTCGTCGCGCAATGTGTACGTAGGACTTTCTCGTCTTATAGCACTACAACAGTCTCGTGGCCAGACCTTCAGGAGCGCTCGTATATGGTGCATAGTACATACATACGCCTCGAGGCTCGACTCGTAGGTTGCAGATTGGTACCACAAAATGGTAAAAACAATGAGGAAGATATTGTCAAGGCGCTACCAGGGATCGAACCTGGGTCTTGGGAAAGTGTTGTTCAAGCTCATCAGAATCCCAAGTGATAACCACTACACTATAGCGCCGTATTATATTGCGGCGCTAGCGTGTTATATCATGTACTAGTCAGTAAGTCCATTTGCTGCATTTGGGGGCGGACTCGCGCCCGGACCTCGCTATACTTATCGACGTGGTGATGAGGCCTTGAGGCTGGCTCTCCGACTTCGAGATATACTGGTGGGGGCCTTGTGGGGGCCCGCTGATATGCGGAGTGTGCAGTGTGCATGTCGCGAAGGATGTGATGGAAGGAACGCTGAAAGAGACTACTACTTACTTACACAACGGTTGAGAGCGTGCTGCGTTATTCACGCCCAGGAATTTAAACATCCAGTCGGTGGAATGAACGGTTGATCGTAGTCACTTATAACACAAGTAGTACGTTCCCAGCGTAGATGACAGGGATATCGTAGACATAGATGTCGAGTACACCCGGTTCTACTTATTTTCTGTCCAGCGCCGCAAACTCCGCTGTGAACTCCTCCATAGCATCCAACGTCTCCGCCAAATGCACGACGCCAAGAGGCTCGCCGCGACTGTAGGCAAGCGACTTCGCCGTACGGCATGCATTCTTGATCTGCCGGCCGTTGATCTCGCGCTTCGCAAGCTCCTGGATTTGCTCTTCCCCGACATCGTTGTCCGACACCCCGGCCTTGCGGAGGAACGCCCGCCAGACCTGTGCCTTGGCGGACGTGGTGAGCTCGCCGAAGTGCAAGGCGACATGGATACGGGAGAGGAAGGCCTCGTCGAATGCGGTGATGCGGTTGGTGGTCAGGAAGAGGATGCCGCGGTAGTACTCGATGTGGCGCAAGCTAGAACGATATGTCAGCAAAGTTACATCGAGACACGGACGATGAGGGAGAGGACATACAAGACAGCGACCATGGCGTTGCGCTCCAGGTCATGAAGCGACCGGCGCTCAAGGAAGACGTCGGCCTGTGTCGTATTGCAAGCTCAGCATCGCGTTTGCGAGATGAAATCGTGGTCAACCTTACTTCGTCAATGAGCACGATGGCTTTCCAGCTCGTGGCGATATCAAATACACGCTCGAGGGCGAGGTCCAACTCGGACGCCTTCGTGCCAAGGTCCCCACCACCGACGACGTACAGCGGGCGGTGGACGTGCTCGCTGGTCGCCTCCGCTGACAGCGTCTTGCCGACACCGGGTGGGCCGAAGAGGTTGATGATGAGACCTTGGCCTTTTCCCTGCACGAAGTCGTCGAACCCAAGGTCCGCGTTGTGGGCATCGACGAGGGAACGAAGGAGGTTCTTCCGGTCTGCTGCGAGCACAAGGCCCTGGAATGCCTCCTCGTTCCACACGATGGGCTTGATGTTCTCAACGTTGAACTCCACTGTAAAGCAAGAAGTATCTCAGCAAGCCGAAGACATGATGTATCGACAAGGGACGCACGCCAGATCTTGTCAGAGAGACTGAACCCATACACGATCGGCGAAGCGAGTATCAGTTCCTCCTCTGTCAGTGACACCTCGTCCACCGGGGCTTTGCGCTTGCTCCCGACGTCAAGTGTAGGCACGTTGTCAGTCGCGTTCTGGTTGCTGCTAGGAGGCAGGCCGCCTGTAACGACGTGCTGAGTGTTGGCGGTGCTCAAGACCGGCAGCTCGTAGTTCGGATTCAGCCTGATGAAGTTCCCTGCCGGCGACCGTTGTCAGTATGTGGACGCGGTGACGCGGCGGGTGACTAACCTCGGTCGACCATGATTCGGGAGTTCACCTGCAGGCCGCGGACACGTCAGTACACAGGACAAGAGCGCAGAACACCCGAAACGCACGTTATACTTTATGATCTTCTTTCGTCCATTCACAGAGATCGCGAACGCCGCCGTGCCCTCGTAATGGACATGGTGAATACCCTTGAACGACGCCCACTTCCGCCCGCGCTCCAGGAGAAGACTCTTCATCGCCTCGGGATTGGCGTGGTATTCGATGGGGTATGCTTCCAAAGTGTTGATCTTTTCGGTGCCCTTGAACGCCCCCAGCACGATTTTGCTCTGCACTCGCCCGAACGGTCTATCGCCCGCAGTCACGCCCTCACCATGGCCGGCTATGATGCCAGGCGAAGCGGCCTGAGCCCTCAGCGCAGCGAGGCGGTCCCGGGCAGAGCCCCTCTGTGTTCTCGTGTTCGCATTTAAGTTGGAGCTGGGATTCGCCGCGGACTCGCTGCGCCCCGGGTACGCGCCCTCCTCGGTCGAATCGACGCTCTCGCAGAGGAGAACGTACAGGGAGCACAAGCTGGTCTCGTACTTGCTCGCGGAGAGAAGCTGCAGCGCGCGGGGTTCGCCAGTGACAGGACACTCCGTGACGAGGATGGTACGGGGGACGAGGATAGCGTAGAGCAGGTCGAACGTGATCTCGCCGCTCGCCTTGAGGCTTGCAATCTTGGCGAGGGTGGAGCGGTAGTCCTTGCGGAGGTAGTCCATGAGCACGGTGAGGGTCGCGAGGACGTGTTCCTCCTCGGGCGTGCGCCCCTTGCTGCGGAGCGCCTTCTCGTACTGCTCGAATTGCGGGAAGAACGCGAGCAAGAGATGGGGGTCCAGCTGTACACGGATGGTAAGCCCGTCGGATCGCACGGTGAGCATCACGCGAAGCGCACCTCGAGCGGCTCGGCTGTCCAGGAGATCCCGGGAACAGTCCCCACGACGTCCTTGCACGCCTTGAGCAAGTACGGGCTCTTCACGACGATCTGGAACGTTATATCGCCCGCACCGCCCGGCTTATCCGCAGTCCTGGGGTCGGGCAGCTTGCGCACGACGACGAAGCAGAAGTTCTGCCAGGGGTCGTTGTCCGTGCCGTTGCCGACGGGGCGCACGGCCTCCGCGACGACGCCCGAGCCCGTGTTCCTGTACTTCCAGCCTTTGGACCAGGTGCTCCAGAAGTGATCGACACGCTTGATCTTCAGGTTCGGGGAGGGAAGCGGGGCTTGCGGCTCCGCAGCGCCGCTGTCGAGGTCGTCTTTCTCGCGTTCGCCAACGTTAAGCAGTTGGCTGTTCTGGGAGTCCCGGGCCCTCTCTCGGTATCGGCGCATCTGGGTGAAGGGAAGTCGCATGGTGAGGGGGAGTGAGCGGCCTGCAGGGCGTGTTATCCTTCAAATACATATACCCTGCGAACAGCTGCCCAGAACCCTGAGAGATGCTGTTAGCGCGGGATACAGAAGAGTTCGGGGTTCACCTGCTATCACTCACAGCCCCGCGATGTCCTAGGAAACCACAGAGAGCAATGTAACAGTTCGCACTGCCCCAAACCACATAGACTTGATCGGCGCGGCCAGCTCGTTCTACGAAGAAATCTGTTCTTCGTTCGGTGGGCACAGGTATACGCGGGACCTGCCTTTTTGGCGTTGAAAGCCTGGCATCGGGTCAGTCCATAGACACATCTCGTCCGTTGAGTGAACGCACCCCTTGCTTCGCAGTCAAGACTGGTTGCAATGTGACATGATATGGCACGGCACCGGGCGTGGCAGCGCCTGCCAACCAACCGACATTGCATGTCTTCAACGCAGGGTATGGCCCTCCAAATTCCGGAGGCGAGTGCGCATTCGCGATGGAGGTAGAAGAGAAAGATAGTAAGTAAGTAGTACATACATGTGTGAGTTACTTATCTCCCTTAGTTAGAGTACTTAATCGCAATCTACATAGCACAGCTTTCACTTGGGTAGCGTGGACTCGGAGCAACAGTGACTGAACCTGAACATTCAACATCATGCAGCTCGGAAGCACGGCGCATACTACAACCATGAGGAGACTCCTCACAATGGCACGATATCTACGCCGATCAAGTAGCCTCTGGCATTTGGGTATCATCTGCCATGCGTGTGCGTTCTCTCCTTTCCTCTGACGCCGTCGACAGTTCTCATACCCACCCTCATTTCCCAGCTCACGCCAGCCGGATCTTATTGTCGTGAGGACATCGAGTTGCTCAACTGACTCATGGATGTGTCGCGATTTCTCGAGACCTTCCAGATGATCTGTCGCGTCCGAGCTCCTAGAAGCTAGCGAATGGATGGCAGGTCACGATGATCAAGCCCAACTAGGGAAGAGAGCGGATCTATGCATAGCAAGAAGTACACCCCAGATCAGAGCTATGTACCTATCGTGAGTACTTCCTCCAGAATAGCGAGACTAACCATTGACATCATCATCATCTCCTCATCAGGATCGGCGTTCACACTAGTCCCACATACAAGCTTCCCTTGTACAGAAAGGGTTTGAGACGTCTCTACTTCCGATACGAAGCAATGGACGTCGCTCATCGTCGTGGCGCGCGAGACTCTGCAGCATGGCAGTGACATCACGAGCTTGGTGCGAGTTCGCTCGGCCGAGCTTGATCTCAGCTGCCCTTGTTCTCAACGACGACAACGTATAGACCGGCTACTCGCCGTTCCTCGAGCACAAACGCCCGATATAACATCGATCGACACGTGTTGTCCACGCCGGGAAGGAGCGCGGAAAACACGCCTCTGCAACGCCTACAAGGGTCACCCCACCATATCGCGCTGTGAGTTCGCACAATGAAGCTGGCGATCTCTGCCTTTTTCCGTCTACATCTACGTGCTCGCGATGTGCACGCCGCGCCTCCTCCCTACCATTCATGCCTTTACTCGTGCTGTCTCCTCGCCGCTCTAGCTTGCTGTCCGCCACCGTCCGCCCCGACCTGAATGTCTGTGATTGTAGACGAGCACGATCGGTATGTACGTGATCATAACTTCTGTCCTGCATCCGCTTACATCTTTTGCCACAGCCGCGAGTTTCCTTTTCCGCGCATGGACTCGCTCAGGACTGCGTCATCCTCTGGGAGCAGCGGCTTGCAGTCCCGCTCGGATAGTCTCCAGTCCAAGTCCCTCCGGTCAGCTTCATCTTCTGACTCTCCCCACTCACTCCCCCATACGCGCCTCGAGCGCGACCACCATGATGGCGTCCTGCACGGCGTCCCCTCCAAGCTCCGATCGCGTCTCATGCCACGGGACCGCCACGACTCGACGAGCCTCCGCACGGCGCTCGCCATTACCACGGAACGCCTGGAGAGCGAGACGCGTCGGGCCGACGATGCGGAGCGCCGCGTTCTTGAGGTCTTGCGCAAGTTGCGTGCGGCACACGAGGCGACGATGCTCGCGCAGGCGGAAGCGTCGCGCGCCAAAGAGGAGCTCACGCTGTTCAAGTATCGGTTCGAAGACGCGCAACGCGAGATATTGCGTGCGCAAGAGCTCGTTGACGAACTAGAGCAGGCGAAGCTGGAGGCAGAGTCGGAGGCAGCGCG